>WBNQ01019164.1:3430-18334 GCA_013401375.1 Spizella passerina
AATTTATCTTCTAAAATTTATTTCATTTTGGAGTTTTTTTATTTTGATCATAAAATTAGCTTATTTCTCTCAAAATAGAGTTTTAAGCATAATTTGGTAACTGGATAAACTATTGAAGTTTTTAAGAAAAACTAATTTTTTAAACAAAAGCAACACATTATTTTTCTTCTGTCTGTTAGAGTCAGCGATTAGATCTCATTGCTCTTGTGAAGCAAAAAACTATCTCAGATTGCAGAGAATGCTGGAGAGGACCCTGGTGTGATGCAAATGGACCAAAAAGCAGCTGAATGTTGAATTCTGACAATAGTTTAAACACCTCCTTTCTTCTGGGGTATTAATATTAAAAACTGCAAGTAGGACTTTACAGGAATTGACTACTAAGAATTTTAGGCAATTTGAGATTACTCAGAGATACTGAATAGATTGCAATATTTTAAAGGCATATACTCAAAAAATTTTACGGTTTTCAGAATAATGCAAGATTATTGTGACATACGTCATTAGGGGACAGGTAAAGGAGAATTTAAGCACCTAAACAGTAAGGGGTTTTTTCCTCATAATTTTTCAGAAACAGTAAAAGTTGACGATTTTATCATTGAGATTAATTTAGCCTATTAATGTATTTACATTGATGCTGGTGTGTGGAGATAAACTAATACGAAATGCTTAAAAATATCTAAAGCTTGCAAAGTTGAGTAATATAGCATGTAGTTCCCAATAACTGTTTACTGTAAGGTCTTCCCTGCCTTATTCAGACATTCAGGGTGGTAGTAAGGAGAAGGGGTCTGTAAAGGTGCTATATTTATAGAGTATTTTATAAAGAGTTGAACATTCATGTTTTCAGTGAGTGAAAATGAACTCTGTGTCACCTTAAGAGTTAAAATGCTGTCCTACTAACAGAATAAGTTGTGGAAAAGGTACACATGGTTCACATATTGCAAGTACTAAATCTGAGATAGAATGAATATTTGCTTCACCTTGGCTGTCAACATATGGCAAGGTAAAAGGATGCTTCAGATTTAAATTAATTTAATTTTTTCAACTAAAAATGATAGATTTTCCAACAAGTTGGCTTTGGAAGCTTCTACAATTTTATTTGTACACTTAAATCTACCTGTTTCATTGCAAATATCTCATATTAAAAGAAAGATTCTGAAAAATTTGGTTTAAACAATTTAATTTAGGAAAAAATTCAGTTTTTCAAAATAGGAAGAAATCTAATTTAAATTTATTTTCTACACACCACTTGTAAATCTCTGTATGCATTGACTGAGCTGAAAAACATCTGTCAAATGTTAAACATCATTAGGAATTGAATGAAGTATACTCTAAAGTGATCATAAACCCTCTTCTTTCAATTAATTCCATAAACAGTAATGAATAGGGAGTTTATAAGAGTGTCTGCTAGCTCTTGCTGTCGATTCTTTGTGAATTGATTTTTTATAAAAGATTTCAAAGAAAGTTGAGGGGCGAAGCAAAGGTGTTTATAAGGAACTTTTCCTGGGTTGAAAAACAAATTATCAATGTATTTGATACAGTCCTCAGTGGCAGGGAAAATGTTGCTTGTCTAATGGAAAAACTGTGATGCAGAAATTTATGAAACATAATACTTGGACATTTAAAACTGTTTTTTAAAACCATATCTAATCAATTCTTCCTAATCAATATTTATGTTGGCTCTCCAGCTATTCATGTTCATGGCTGTCTGAAATTAAATGTTGATGGTTTAAATTGACATTTTCCTGGTAAAGAAAAAATAAAATTATGCCTGGCCATTAAGGAAATTCTCTGTTCCTGTATTGAGTTTGCATGGTCAAGGCTGGGTTACTGGAGGGATACGTGGGTTGCTTCTGTGAGAAGCTTCCAGAAAACATTTTCATGTCCAGTAATGTCAATGCCAGCTGGCCCAAGATAGACCTGCCCCTGGCCAAGGCCAAGCCAGCCAGAGGAGATGGTAGCAGGGACAAAACTGCTGCAGAATAGCAGCTGGAAAGAGTGGAGAGCATGTGACAAAAACAGCCCTGCAGACACAAAGGTCAGTGCAGAAGGAGGGGCAGGAGATGGGCCGGGCGCTGGAGCTGAGATTCCCCTGCAGACTGTGGTGCAGACCGTGGTGAGGCAGGATGTGCCCCTGCAGCACAAGGAGGATCCTGTGGAGCAAATACCCACCTCCAGCTCATGGAGGACCTCACGTTGGAGCAGGCAGATGCCCACAGGAGGCTGTGACCCTGTGGGAAGCCCATGCTGGAGCAGGCTTCTGGTAGGGGCCTGCAACCCAATGGAGAGAGAAGCTCACCCAGGAACTGGTTCGCTGAAATCATTTGTGATCCCATGGGGGAAACCACACAGGAGCAGTGTGTTTCTGAAGGACTTTACCTTTTAGAAGAGACCTGTGCTGGAGCAGTGTGTGAAGGACTGAAGCTCATAGGGAGGATGCACATTGGAGAAGTTCCTGGACTACTGTCTCACATGAGGGGAAGAGTGTGAGGGATTGTCCCCCTTGGTAGGAAGGAGCAGCAGAAGCAGTGTTTGATGAACTGACCGTAATCCCCATTCCTCTTCCCCCTTCATTGCTATCGGGGAGGGAGAGAAAATAGGGCATGAAGTTAAGGCTGCGAAGAACAGAGGGGTGGGGGGAAGGTGATCTAAGATTTAGTTTCATTTCTCATTATCCTAACCTGATTAAATGAATTTCCCTTGAGTCAAGTCTGTTTTGCCTATGATTGCAATTGAAGAGTGATCCCTCCTTGTCCCAACCCACAAGCCTTGAATTTTATTTTCTCTCCTGTTTCCAGTTAAGGAGGGTAGGGATAGAAAGGCTTTTGTGGGCACCTGGTGTCCAGGCAGGGTCAACCCCCCAGAGCTCCCAAGGGCAGTGTGAACATTTTAAATGTCTGTATCATTAGAAGAAATTTGTGCTTAAATTACTTGAAATTCACATGGGGACAAAACTTTAATAGTAAATGATCTTTGATAGATAGCTTAGTTACACTTGAAGATTGAAATCCTCTGTTAGGGTCAAATATTTACTCTTTCCAGTTATGTACACCTACATTATTAGTTTAATTAGTTTGAAAGAATATAAGCAACCATCTAGATGCTGAAAAAAAATTTTCACTAATAAGCAGTGACTCGGGTCTTCAGAATGTTTCTCAGAATTTCCCCATGAGATCAGGAAGTTAGGACATATCTAATGTGACTTGCAGTTTCCTGAGCATAAATACTGTTACCACAATATTTTGTCATAAATATGTGTCTGGTGTTATTTGTTTCTTGCAAGGTATTTGCTTTCTTCTTGCAAGCTAGGGAAGGAAAGAGACAGACACCTTCCTTTGAGTGACAATTCCCACAGTGCCAAGTATTATTCTATCCAAGAAAACCTCAAGTTGTCTTAAGGCTTCCATTAAACACCTGTAGTGGAGGGATACCAGACACCCACAAAAGCCATTCTGTTACCCCTCCCTTTCAGCTGAACAGGGGAGAGAAAATATTACAAAGGCTTATGTGTTGAGAAAATACAACAAACATTCATGAGTCCAGAAGATATCACTCAGCAAATACTGTCATGGGCAAAACAGATTCAGATTGAAGATATTAATTGAATTATTACTAGCAAAATCAGGATCATGAGAAGTAAAATAAGACCTTAAAAACACCTTTCCTTCACCTTTCCCATCTTTCCACCTCTACCCCTCCTCCCCCCAGTGGCTCAGGGAGGAAGGGAATAGGGGTTACGGTCGCTTCATCACACATAGTTTCTCCCACTGCTCTGGGAGAGGAGTCCTTCCCCTGTCCCTCCTATGGAAAGAGGTCTCCGTGAACTGCTCCAGTGTGACATCACATGGACAACAGTCCTACATAAACTGCTGTAAAACAGGTTGCTCTTCCACAGGGTGCACTCCTTCAGGCATAGCCAGACTCAGTGTGAGTCCCCCATGGGGCCACAAGTCCCACCAGGAAACCTGCTCCAGCATGGGCTCCTCTCTCCATGGGTCTGCAGGTCCCTGTCAGGAGTCTGCCCCAGCACAGGCTGCCCATGGGGTCACAGCCTCCTCTCAGGCATCCCCCTGCTCCAGTGTGGGTCTCCCCAGCAGGCGGTGGGTGGATCTCTGCATCTCTGTGGTCCTCCACGGATTGCAGGACAGCTGCCTCCGTCATGGTCTGCACAGCAGAATCTGCAGGAGAATCTCAATTCCAGCATCTGGAGCATCTCAGGCCCCTCCTTCTCCACTGACCTTTGGTGTCTGCAGAGTTCTCCCACTCACATATTCTCACTCTGCTCTTCCCTGAGCTTAATCACATCTGTGCAATATCTTATTTTTGCCTTCTTCTTAAATGTGTTATCAATGAGGCATTCTCACCATTTCTAATTGACCGATGGCATTGGCTCTGCCAGACATGGGTGAAGCTTCTGGCAGCTTCTCACAGAAGCAATCCCTGTAGCTCCCACAGCTACCAAAGCTTGACCATGCAAACTCAGTACATCTTTCACAGACCAATTGTATTCATTGTTTACTAATTATGTCTTTTAGGGTAGTATATTTAAGAGCAGCACCGTTTGTTTGGTTTTTTTTTTTTTTTAATGTCGGAGTTTCTTTGCTTTCAATTCTGCCAATCTCCTGTCCCATTCTCTCTTGTGATGCATCAGAGATGTGCATACACAAAGCCAGTCAGATAAATGACTATAAAACTCAGTCAAACACAGCATTAACAACAATACAAAAAAAAATCCAAACAAAACAAGAGAGGATGTTATTAATTGAAATGAACTGGAAATTTTAATTCATGAACAGTTTATACTTAAGGTACTGTGTATTTGCATTTTAATTCTTTGTAAGTATGGGTGGAGACTTTAATTTCTGCATAATTTGCTTTTCTAGTGACATGTAAATACTTGAGATTCATGACTGTGTTTCTGTCTTTCACACAAGCACAAGGAGCTGGGTCTAAAGCACAATGAAATCACTTTGCTGACCTCACAGAAATTTAAATGAATGTCTAAAGACATTGAGATAGATTTCATCATATTCAAACTAAAAATAATTTTCCCATCAGTTATTTTTAATTGACTTTGGTATAACATAAAGAAAAAGTGCTTGAAATTTCTACTTTGTTTTGCTTAGCTTCACACAGCTTTGCAAGTTATACACAAGGACTGACTGGATTACAAAATTTGGGGGTTTTTTACTTCTGATTTGGTTTTTTGGCTTGGCTTAAGTTGTTTGTTGTTTTGAGGGAAGGGGGGATTTGTAGCTCTCATAAGCAACTACTTTTTCCCAGAGGAACAATAAGCATCATTTTGTTCCCTAGTTCATCAGCAGAAAAACAGCTAAAGCACAGAGCTGAATTTTTTATTCCATACAGACCGTAGGTTGGGCAGAATGGCAGCAAAGCTTCATACATGTATTTCAGTGCTTTCATAAAATGAAAGAAGTCGTTCTGTAAGAAGAGAGTAGTTGCAATCATCACTTGACTGCAAATGCTTTTTCTCTGCCTGGAGCAGTCTAGTGTCCACTAGCAGAGTTCTTTCATCCCCCAGCTTGCTGACTTTCTCTAAAATTCCCAGAGCTAAAAACTATTTCTCTATTTGATTATCTGAGGATTTTTCATTTTCTACATATATCATGGTTAGTGAAGTAGCTGTAATGCCCTTCAGCTATCTAGTTCACATTGTGACATACAAAAATACCTACCATCCTTCCCTTTCTTCACCCCTTTTGAAAGCTGATCTTTGAATGACTAGTGAGTCAAAACCATTCTGAACTTTGTTTGATATTGCTGTTTCTTCTTCAGCAAATGCAGTTTCTATCAGAACAGCACGTTTTTCTTTCACTTGTGTATTTAAACACCTGCACATTACCCACTCACAGAAGATTGATGTTATGCAAACTGAAGTGTGAAAAGTGGTGGTCTGGGTGACAGGAAGGGTCACAAGGTTTGTTTCCTATCTCTCACCACAGGTAACTTATTGTGAAGCTACATAGGGAGAAAATTAGGACAATCAAAGCCCAATTAGAATTTAGTCTGGTCACTGCCATAAAAGACAACAAAATCTTTCTATAAATACATCAGAAATAAAAGGAGATGTAAGGAAACTCTTCATTTTGTATCAGCCGTCCTAGCTAGCCTGGGAGGATCCAGTTGACTGAAAGTCATCAAATGTGATTCCCACCCACAAGGGAGACTGGAAGGAGGATCTGGTGAGCTACAGATCTGTGAGTCTGATCTCTGTGGCAGGGAAGGTCATGGAGGAGATCATCTTGAGGGCTATCACAACCCAGGGATCAGGCTCAGACAGAAGTGCTTTATGAAAGGGAGGTCCTGCTTGACCAACCCAATCTCCTTCTATGACAAGGTTACCTGCTTAGTGGATGAGAAAAAAACTGAGTCTACCAGGACTTCATTAATGCCTTTGATGCAGTTATGATCTGCTGGAAGGTAGGAAGGCTCTACAGAGGGATCTAGATAGGCCGGACCAAGTGTCTGAGCCCGGTTGTATGAGGCTCAATAAGGCCTCAAAAGGCCATGTTCTAGGCCCTTCCCTTGGGTCACAACAGCCCCAAGCAATGCTACAGGACGGGGGAAGAATGGCTGGAAAGCTGCCTGGTGAAAAGGGTTCTGGGACTGCTGGTTGACAGATGGCTGAACTTCAGCCAGTGTGTACCCAGGAGGCCAAGGAGGCCAATGGCATCTGTCTTGGATCAGCAATAGTGTGGCCAGCAGGACCAGGGCAGTGATGATCCCCACGTGCTTGCGTCTGGTGAGGCTGCACCTTTACCCCTGTGTTCAGTTCTGGGCCCCTCACTACAAGAAGGAAATTGAAATGCTGGAGAGAGTCCAGAGAAGGGCAATGGAGCTGGGGAAGGGTCTGGAGTACAAGTCCTGTGAGGAGCAGCTGAAGGAGCCAGGGGTGTTTAGCCCAGAGAAAAGGAGGCTCAGGCTGATCTTGTTGCTCTCCACAACTGCCTCAAAGGAGGGTGTAGCCAGGTGGGGAGCAGACTCTTGTCCCAGATATCAAGCAATGGAGTAAGAGGAATGAGCCTCAGGTTGCACTGGGGGGAGTTTGGGCTGGCTATTATGAAAAACATGATTCAATGAAAAGGCTGGCAAGCCTCAGAAAATGTTGTCCATGGAAGTGCTGAAGTCACTATCCCTGGAAATGTTCAAAAAGATGTGGATATGGCATCTCAGGACATGGTTAGTAGTGGACTTGGCAGTGCTAGTTGGACTCAATAATCTTAAAAGCCTCTTCCAGCCTTGAGTTTTCTATGATTCTGTGGCACCATGGCAACCTTTACATTGTATCAACATATCACAGATGCAGGAAGTACAATCAATGTCAACAGAATAGACAAGATGGAAAGACGATATATTTTTGAATTTTAACACAAAGTCTCAACAAAAGTCTTTCAGCAATTTCCTGCAAGTTAGTAGTGATGGCCTCCCTCTGATATTAGCTTTGCTGAACATAGTACACTGCGAGGGAGCAGAGGTCATCAGGGATGTGGGGTTTGGTTAATTATAATGGTCAGTCTTGGTCTTGACATCCTTTGCAGTGCAATTCACTTGATATACTTTTTCACTGTGTACAAGCAGAGAATACAAGCAGTTTCTAAACAACAGACTTACAATGCACTTGGTTTTTGGCAAATGTGCACAGCTGATGAGACTGAGCTAGCTACTGCCTAAGCATTAATATATTTGTAATTCCTGTGATATCACAAGCGTCTTTGCTGCCTAAGATTTCATGTGCAGAAGGGTCAGTCTCTAGTCATCCTTGGATGAATGGTATGCTTTTGCATATTTGTATTTTCCTTTTTAATGTCATTAATTTTCCTTTAATGTCTGAGCTTAGCTTTGACAGAAATTTTGTCTTTCCCACGTAGTTTTGCTCTATTCTATGTGTTTTCTCACAGCTTAGCCTAGTTTTGACAACATGAAAAAAATTTCATAGCTGTATTCCCTCAAAATTAGATCGTGCACCAGAGAGAACTGAGTGCTGGAAGCGAGGGTCACACAGGCTTTTCACTTGCAGCTCTTGTGGGGGGATGGGGAGGAAGACAGCAGATGAAGATTTTCTCCTATTTCATGATATTTGCAGAAGTAGAAGAAGCATGAGGTTCAGTAGTGCTAGTATGGAGTTGTAATGAATCTAATTGCAATCAAATAAACATATCACCATCCCCTGCTATTTCCATCTCAGAAAAGAATAGGAATGACACTTTCCAGTTTTGAAAAGTGATAAGATAATGCAGACAGTAAATGCAAAAAATGCTGAAGCAGGAACGGAAAAGAGAAGATTGAGAAGGAGAAAAGCAAGACAGGAGAAGCATTTGTTAAATACATATATGGATACAACTGTTGGTAAACTTACATGCATTGGTATGAGCAGCTTAACCTTAGGATCAGTAAGCAGAATTTAAGGATACATTTGAGTATGGAGTAAAGAGAAGGGAGACAAAGAAACTAACATTTTCATTTTTGGTGTATAAGAAAACAAAGACGAATAACAGATTAAATTTAGATAGCAAAAAGATGAACTCAGTACAGAAGTGTTCTGAAGACAAAGGGGGGAAATGGAATAAGGACATGGTAAAAGTGAGGCTGTATAAGGATTAGCAACCTATTATATAGAAGAAATAGCTTTGTTTCTCCATATTTCTCTGTTAGAAAAATTCTGATATTTCTTGATGCAAGTATATGGGTCCATTTATGAAGGAAACTTGCTGATTTCCTTGGACTAAAAAAATAAATGCCTGGATAAAGCTTTAGAGACTTAATAAATAAGGTGGCTTTCTCTGTTTTCCACCTAAGTAAGTACCCATTGTCAGTCATTGCTGCCAAATTGTCTCTCTTATTGTTGCAATATCTCTCTATCATACAAATCACAGGACTGTGATATTGTCTGGTTAGCATCATATATGGCTAAAGGGGCACAGCAATTCTTACAACTACATAAATAGAGGAGGACATAATTTTTTTCAAATAGGTGCTAAAATCTGCTGCCACTCGTTATCAGGAAGCTAAGTATGGTGTCAAGATGCCTCAGAAGAAATGTTAGCATGTGTCATGGCTGATTGTCCCTTTAGTCATGACACTGTTATAGGGCACTTGAATGTATGGAAAGTATTTATGGCTACACACAGGGTGTCACAGAAGTGCTGGCTGAATGTTATCATGGCAGAACAGATTTGTAACTTCTTCATCCAGAAAGTCACACTAAAATGAACACAAAACATAGCAAACTTCCACAAAGAAGACGTTTCATGGCCAGATGTTAGGAGTGTACCTTCCAGTAAGTTTCTACATGTTATCATCTGTATCATGGAAATTTCTGTCTTTGTTGATTGAATTCACATGACATTTCTTTTAAGTTCCCCAGTATTAAGACAAGCTGCCCAAAAATTATAGAGGTAAGAAATGGAAAATGTCCAACAGCAGTAAACAGACTGCAGGATTTGGCATTGAGCAATGAATGCTCTCTATGGAAGAGGAATTCTGAACATAACCATTTGAATAAAAGTCCTTTAGAATGATTAATGTTATTGGAGGGTTTATCTAAAAGGCAGCAGCACCAGTAATCTATTTGTCATTCATTTTCCTACAATTTATAAAATTATTACCTTCTTGGACTATTACCTACTTCTCCATGTAATCATAAAAATTTATGATATAAACCTTTCAATTGCTTGTGTAGGAAAAAATACTGAGTAACAATAAAATATAATAAAATATGGGTTGTGAAGAGAGTAGAAGCTGTATCCTTATTTTTAAAGATCTTTTTATTTTCAATTAAGGTTTTGTCGTATTGAGTAAATAATTTGCTTCAATTTAACAATATGAAGTCTGTCATGTAGCTCTATTCTTGTCTGCTTAATGAATGAAGCACAAAAACTATATAATCTAAATGTATACTGTATCATAACAAGGCCTTCCAAGCCCTATGAATTCCACAGAGGTGAATTTTGTAACTTCAATGAAAAAAATCTACTTGGTTTTGGGATTTTTTTTGTTGTTGTTGTTGGGGTAGTTTTTTTGTGTATGATTTCATTATTTTTTTGCCTTTGGTTTGGGATTTTTTTGTGGGGGCAGGAAGGGATGTTTTGGTTTGTTTGTTTGGTTTGCTTTTTGTGGAAGTGTTGTGGTGTGTTGTTAAGTTTCTTGTATTACTCCCCCATTTTATGTATTGTTTCCCCCCGTGTCGTGTAAATGGTTCTGCCCTCCCTGGTTTTCCCGCCATATCCTTACTTTCAGTTATGTTACTATGGTTACCCCTGCCCTTGGTTCTGTCAGTTAGCTAAGTTATGCAATTCCTCCTCCCTCATATCCCCTTATAAGTAAACTTTTCCTCCTCCCTGGGCCCAGTCGATCACACCCCAGCCCTCCTAGCTTTCGAGAACCGTCTTCTCTCTAGGGGCNCGAGCACAGCCCAAGGCCCACGGACGCCAAGGGGTGCTCGCATTGAATTGCAACAGGGTGTCCGGCCCTCTGCTAGCCGGACACTGACCATCCCAGGCCAGATACGCCCTCGCCGCATGGGAGTACTGTATCTACATGTTTGCTGACAACCTGTACAAAGCCAGTATTTTAAAAGAAGAAAAATGCAGAATATAGCGGTATCTTTCTCATGTTAACTTGTCCTTTTAAGTGTTTTGGACTGGGGGGAAGGACAAATGAAAGTAATAAAATACGGATGGCGTTAATGGACCTTTACTGAATACAGGTGGATAATACAATAGAAGCACTCAACATGTTTTTGAGATAACTTGCCCAAAGGTACTCTTGGATAAAACTCGTCAGAAATTTTTATATCCCAAGAAATTATTTTAGTTTCAAAATCAGAGAAAATGGATTAACATTCAAGTGTTAAGTTAATTCTCTCTGGTTCTCAGCTTAGTTTTTGTTTCCCAGTCCTACATAGCCAAACTTTCTGCAGCCTTTAAATGGTGAATTAATTAAGACTGTATCTAGTTTTACTGCATGAATTTCCAGAGTGGTGGTATACAAATATGTTTTTTATCAATACAATTGCTGATACCACTGTCTGTTGGAAAATATATTGGCATTTTGTGCTGTTTTCTGTGTCATTGTACTGTGATACTTCCTTTAAAATCAAGAAAAATGCTGAAGTAAATTTCCTAATAGAGATGATAGAATATTCTTTTAGCAACTTACTGATACAATCCTTCAGAACAATATGGGAGTGGAGAATAGTCCTGTACATAACTCTGCTCCCAGCCTCTTGTGTAGATATTTCATAGAATCTCTAATGTATGTTCCTAAATTACTTCAGATATAGCCACAAAAACACAACTATGTTTGCAGTGAAATACTTCTAATATAATTTCTTGAAAAATTAGGGTAAGAAATAAACTTTAAATTTCAGAGAGTAGGATTAAGAAAGAAAATATCAGTATAGGGGTCAAATGGAGATTATGGCCTTTAGACACCCTGAGCATATTTTTATTCTCTTACATATAAGTATTTAAGAAAAGGACAATGTGCAAAAATAAATGGGATTTTAGCTTTTGTATTTCTGGCAGATCTTTCATAGAGAAAGCATACTTTGACCAAGGAGTGCTTAAAAATTTCTGTCTAGCAAAGACCTTACAATGATCAAAAAGAAAACGAAAATAAAAAAGTCAGAATGGGGGCTATGCTAGAGTCAGATGCCTGGGGTCTGAAACAACTAGGATTTATCATTTCTGGCTAATGTAAAAACACAGTGATTCAGAAATTTTGTGCACCTTTGGTGGTTTAGCAGTCTCAAACTGGACTGCATTGATGACTTTAATAAATCTCAGTAATCAAGAATAACTTTGCAAAATCAGGTAATAACAATGGTTTTCTCCCCTCAGGATGCTTCTTGCATCCTGCTAAGAGAAAGAAAATCATTGGTGGTGTGGTACAAAGGACACGGGGCTCCCACAAACTGTGTGAGCTGGTGTGTTGCTGCTATGAAAGGATCCAAAAATAGATATCTTCAAAACTAGAAAGACCTATAAAGAAAAGCCTGTGACAACTTCAAATCTTCTATACAGATCATTTAGCAGACTTCACTGATGTTCCAATAGCTTTCAACCTCAACAATCATCTCCTCAGCCATGACTTGTAAAATAAATGAGTGTTTGTCATGAGGGACCTGTGTGAATAGACTGACATCTCTGGAAAGTATTGGTTTATCTTTTCCAGTAAGTAAGTGAAAAAAACCCCAAAAAATTCAAAGCCATCTCTTAGGATCCAGTACAATGTAGAACTCTTTCTTTACACTTTTTTTATGAGCTCTACCTTTTTTACTATACATATTGGACTACTTCCATTCAGATAAATAAGCTAGATACGCATGAGTGATAACTGAAACTGCCATTTGGGATGTGTGAAATGTTCATTATTACCTTCAAAGTCATGTTAATTAAATTAATATTTCCATTAGCAATTAAATATTAAGTGTTTCATTAAAAAAATTTAAAGTTTTTGCCATGAGAGATTTTAATTTTTCTAGAGCAATCATTCCATTTTTATTTTTCAATTTTGATTTCTGAAAAAACTTGAAGATAATGGGATTTGTTGGTATTAGTCATTTCTTTGTCTAACTAACTGATGATAGCTCTTATTTTTGAGGATTGTATTGTTAAGAACTGAAAAAACAACTGTAAAAATGTTAAGCTTTTAATTTCAAAGATAGAATTGAATTTTGGATTTCATTCAAAGCACTAATAGAAATGCTTTTAATTTTTCTTAAGCATTCTAGTTCATTATCAGTACTTGGAAAGAAGATTGCATAGAAGGTTGACAAAATCTGAAATCTTTATTAACATGTGTTGCAAAAACTTGGTATTTACAAACAAGATAATAATGTAGTGCATTGAAAGCGCTTTATAAATTAATTCTGTGTGCTTCCTATAGTAGTGAAAATAAGTAACTGAATTTATTTGCCTCAGAGGTCATAAATACAGAAGTACTCAGTAGCTGTGGGAGCTTTGGCTTTCTCCCTCTCCTGCCTTGTGCACTGTATCCTCCCTCATCAGCACACAGAGGGATCACTGCAGCTACAGAGCTACAGGATCTCCTCCCTATTCCCCAAAAATGTCAGCCCCTCCTGCTGCAGCCTCTATGAATGAAGAAAAAAATGCCATTTCCTACACATTTGCTCCTCCCTACTCACTACCCTCTATATCTTGATGGCTCTCTTCCTCCCAGCTCTAGGCCACTGGAGTTTATAATCTGTTCTAATAATGTTAAAGAAAAAAAGAAAAAGCTTCAGTGGTCAAGGGTCCAGTTCAGTTTTTAATATGGGCATTTCTCAGCTATTACAGGAAAGTAAACAAATTATTGTAAGAGATTAGTCCGACTTCCAAACTACAGAAAGAAATCTAGGAGGAAAATGGGAAAAAGATGGAAAAACAAATTAGTTGTAAATCACCAGATACTGAAAAACTACAGGTAACTATTTTCCTGTTTGAAAGTCATTGTGAGACAAAGTGATAGGCAGCTTAAAGTTGTATCACAGCTTCCCGCCCTTGCCGTTTAAATGAAGCCCTTTTATTTCACCTTCTCACAGCTATTTATTTCACAAATGGTGAAAGGAAACAAATCTGGAACAGGGGAACATAGTAAGGACCTACCCATACTGGTGCTGCAGCACTCTAGGATGGGAAGATAAAGCAAAGTGGTTGAATTTTAGTGAACCATTTGGGAGTTGGTTCCCTTTCGTGTAACAGAGGGAAGGGAAGAATAAAGAAGATACCAGAAACTGCTTTCGGTCTATCATTCAAGTGGTTACTGTATAATAAAACATTCAGAATTTCACTTTCTTAAACTATAAAATAATGTAGCACTTTAACTCCCACGATCTTCCTAATTTTGTTTCATATTAACTTAATCAGCTTGTGTTTTATGTTTCTTTTCACTTATTTCTATTTCTGTAATTTTGAATTGAATTTAATTTGGAGCAACCTCTTGTGGAGTTCTTTTCCTTAAATTTAAGTAATTTTTTTTTGTTAATGGTTACAGTTAGCTCAATATGTCTGTAAGGAATTTGCCAAAGATTAGTTTATCTCTATATTGAATATTAGCCTTGCTTGAGTTAACAACCATCATTCTTTTTCCCATGCAATAAAGTCAATAAATATGTCAATAAATTGTTCTCATAGCCAGCTTTTGTTTACATGAGAACTACAGGTCTTTCTTTGTTCCCTAATTGCCTTGAATGCTTTGTTTTATACAAATCTGTTTTCTGAAGTTGGCATTGTAACAACAGAAGTATTTATTCAAGTGGGGATAGGAGTGATATAATTCACTTGTGATGATTATTCTAAACAAGAAATAACAACTTCAATGCACTTTGAATCACCAACAAAGAATTTAATTGTATTACTGAAATGTAAGTTGACAGTTTACCTTGACCACTTATTTTTACTTTGCAAATGTCTTAACCAGAGAAAATTTAAGCATTTTCTTGTAATAATTTCTGCAAAAGGACATATGGTTCAAGCAAATATAGTTTCTAGTTGAGATCTGTTTAGTTAATAATATAAATTAAAATTTTGGAATGACCATTAGTTTTTATTCACTGAGGATGCAGACCCAGTTACTCTTATCTCTAGACAAGATGCTTCTATAGGTCAGTACTGAGGTGCAGTGGTGCAGCACAAGGCAGAGTTAACAGAAAAATAAAAGGTTTTTGTCTCTGGAATTTCATTAGAAAGAAAAGGATTATTATGGAATTCTTGAAGTCTCAGCATCAAATACAGATGTAAATGGAGAAATAAGGAATTAAAATGCTTTCGATCAAATATTGAGTATGTAAGGAACTAATTTTTGTAGGCTTTGACTGTTTATGTCTCAAAACTGCAGACACTGGTTCAGCTACAGGTTTCAATTGTGGCGGTGCGTACGCGGCCC
>WBNQ01019165.1:8596-21240 GCA_013401375.1 Spizella passerina
GGAGTGGTTCCTGTACAGCCAGTCTTTCACAGTAACTGATAATGGTTTTAAATGTCTTTTCTAAATATCATATCATATATAAAACATGCAATATATGATTTGTAGGTGGACAGAGCATGTTGTGTTTCTTTGCTGCTGCTTAGGGGACGGATTTCTCTGCAATGCCAACTGTTTGTCTGGCTTCACTTTCACAATCCCGTTTCTCTAAAGGCTTCTAGCACGACATGAGCATCCCTTTCACAGAGAAACAAACTGCACAAGGCAGAATCCAGGGCTGGGGCAACTCCACCTTGAGTTTTAGCCACAGGAGGATGTGAGGGGTTTTCACAAGTGAAGTGAGGTGGGCAGTGATCTGACAGAGCATTTTCAGCCCTTTTGCTTTGGTATGTGGGACACTGAGCCGGCAGTGGGGATGTGTCTGAATTTATGTTGAATTTTTATTCTTGCACTCTGAGTGAAACCTATCTGACATTTGTCTATTGAAAAACTTCAAAGGCATCACCCACACAAGTGTTTTTTTTTTTCTTTTCCTCAGTTTGAGCTGATCCTAGCTTGATGTTAGCTGTAACTCAGGCATTTTCCCATGAGTTTTGGTTCTGTTCTTGAACAAGCAAATATGAAGAAAACACCTCTTAAAGGGCAGATATCTTTATTGACTGCTAGCAGAGATTGCTGCTGATGCAGAGGAATAAAATGCATACTATCAGTTCATCTTGCAAATAAATTGATCACCTCCATGTTACTGAAATACCTCTAGGCATTCAATTGATTTATTCACAGATAATCCAAATACATTCTCTTAACATTAGTTTTAATCTATTCTGTTTATTTCCTACCAATTCCTACTTCATTCTTATTTGGCATAGGAGAATTTAACTGCTCCTTGTTAGGAAATCAGCACTTACATCTGGAAATTCGAGTGATTACTGTGATTTCTCCCTTCAGAAAATAAATTGTCATTTGGCTTTAATTTTGTTAGGGGGTGCAGAAGATGTGAGTGCTCAGTGTGCCCTCCATTAGACCAATGCCCCTGGATTAAATCAAAAGTACCCATTTTGAGAAGCTTCTGGGGGAAATTGTAGAGCTAATTTGAAGTAAGTATTTGGGGGGAAAGAAAAAGTGAAGTATTTCATGCAATAGAAGCTTAGTCTTACCTAACAAAATGGATTTTCAGAAAATTGAAGGGATCAAACTCTACTAAAATGAACCAATCCCTGCCTTCCTAATCTATGGAATTTTAATTTGCTTGTTTAGAAAGCATAACAGTGGTTATAGAAACATGCATTTAAAAGCACTTTAAAATCACCAGGGCATCTAAGGAATTTGAGACACCTGTAGTCCCTGAATAATACTAATTGATATCTGTGAAGACTTTATGAAATCTGCACAAAAGATAGAACTTTGAGTGGCTTAAACCTTTATTTACAATTCAATACTGACAAGAAGTTGCTGAAGTCTCTCTCCTCCCTCTGGTTTCTCCCCTTTAACCTCTGAATTACTGAACTGGAGGGAAATGTATGAATCAATTAAACATTGCTGAGAGCTTCAAAGGCTCTAAGAAAAGTCAGAGATGCACACTGAAGTTTCTTAGAGCTTTTCTAACTTTCTTAGAGCTCTTCAAAAATCAAAAGCAAATTATATTTCTGCTTGTATCCAGGGTAGTACTGAGCCTAGTGTCAAGATAAAAAATCCAAACAACTCAAGGCAGCTGATGCAGTTCTGCACCTGCAGCACTGGGTGTTTTGTGTGTACATATGTACACATATATATGTGTAATTTCAGGTACACAGCAAAGCTATGCAGTATATTTACTGGGAAACTGGGAAAATTTCCCAGTAAATACTGGGGAAATAAGTATTTACAATGTTCTCTTTCAGATAGAATAGGATGAAAAGTAGAAGAGAAATAGCAGGAAGTTGTGCAATGTAGGTGATGATTTGGAGGTATTCAATCTGACAGGAGAGAATAATTTCAGTTAGGAACTACTATTATAGAAACTTTGGACATTGACACTGTGTGTGTCACCTCACTGATTACTGGCAATGGTTCTTGTCATATTTTTGGCAATGTGCAAAATAATGCCTTTTCCTCTTGTGTGTAGAGCAGAAGACAAAAGCACTTCTGTGGGTATGTGGCTCTTGTTTACTTTCTTCCTAACAGCTCTCTAATTAAATTCTTCTTCTGGTTATGCTGTGCAGGCAGCAGAACATCAGAATTACTGGATATGTTTATTCTGCCACAGAAACTTTGGGTTGTTCCAGTAAATTTATTTTCTCCTCAGTTTTACATATTCCAACTGTTGTTTCTGTGATTGTAGCTATGTAGAATTCAAAGCCAGGCCTTGAGGATCTGGCTGTTGTGCATTCTAATGTCCTTCTCATGTCTCATTCCCACAGGAAGGAGGCACCTCTGCATTTGGGGTCTATTAAATATTGTAGTTTTTCGTGGGACATGGTTTGACTGGGTTGTTAGAGTGAGTGATGGCCATATTGGCTTTCACTGGGCAGCACAAGAAAGTTCTGTATGGATTTTAAAATAGTAATTCATCTTGTAAGTACCCATAGAAGCCTTATTTGGCAGCTCATTGTTTAAATCCTTTAATCTTGGGAATTTGCCCTTATGTTAGATTTTCAGCAAAGCTCTTCTCCTACAGTTTGTGCTGTTATTTTAATATCATCACAGCTTGAGGTGCCTTATTCCATAATCCTCTATAGAAAGCACTCTTGGAAATGCATTTCTGTGCATGACATTTTTAATTTGAGCTGACTTCTTCAGTTTTTTACTGGGGAAAACGATGGAGCATGATCTGATTTCCATCACTAAACTGTGGCAAGGAGATGGACAAGCAGAACACCTCGGTGTGCAGGGTTCACAATTACAGCAAAAATTAAGGATGGATTAAGGCAAGATGCATAGCTTCAGGTGAAGAACTTGTGTGTGAGTCCCAGGTCAATCACCTGTGAGAAAACCTGGGAACTGCCATGGGTGGTCAAGGGTACAGAACAACTTCTGTAGAATCATCAAATCCTGGGATGGTTTTGGGTGCAAGAGGCCTTAAAGCTCATCCAGTTCCACCCCCTGCCATGGGCAGAGACACCTTCCACTGTCCCAGGCTGCTCAGAGCCCCATCCAGGTGGCCTTGGACACACCCAGGGATGGAGGAGCCACCTCTGCCTCTGGTGTGTGGCTGGTGCTGGAGATTTCTGGATTTCACAGGCTCGTGACTGGGAGTGCTGCCTCTGCCTGCTGGTGAGGTGGGTGTAAGGACCCTGATGTTCCTGTGACAATTTTANTTAGGAGAGTTTAATAAAGAAGAGGAATTCTGATTCATTCATAATACTTGGATTGTTGACAGTTAATATCATTTTCATTGAATGGAATCTATCAGTGTTGCTTATATTTTCAAGCTATTTGCAAGTGCTGGTATTCTGAAGCATTATTGTTTGCATCTAAGACCAAAGTTAAGACCTGAAGAGATCAGGAAATATTCCTAAAAAAATTAAATCTTGATTTTAATATCTCAAATTTAGATACTTTGTAGTATGATTAGACTATAGAATTACAGAAACTTTTTTCTGAGAAATAATTTACATTTTGAAAAGGGCATTTTGTAATTTCCATCCTTATGAACTGTTATAATTATTTTCATAAATGAAAGTGGACAGCACTGATGTGTTTATAGTCACAGATATGTTACCCGTGTAATTTGTTTTATTCACACATTGCATTTCTTTGCTTTGGCAAGAGCAGTGCAGGGCCCTAGAAATCATCTATTACTTTGGAAGGGAACAGTACAAAATATAACTTGTGTTATAAAATATTTCTTTTCCAAGCAAAAGTTTTCTAAGATAAAAATTGTGATCACTTTCAGCCTATAACTGTTAAGCTAAATACTGTAGATTTCATAAGGAAAAAATAAACTATTACTAAAATAGAAATGTAACCAATACAGACATTGTTATTAGTCCAGGATCTTTACCATTTATATGTTTATAGCTATGTAGGACCATTCTTTGTCTATTCAAAAATAATCTTCTGATCCAGATAATAAAATTATGACTCTCTAATTGTACCCTCTGCCTCCACATTAGATAAAATTAAGTTATTTTTTTTTACTGGGGTCTATTTCTTGCTCAGGCATATAAATTGACTGTCAAAATGGAGCACTTCCATTTTGACAGGAAACAGTTTTCTTCTAATGAAACATAATTTATGATATAAATACATGCTGAATCAGGCATTGTAATGCAGATGACCTAGTGACCCTGTATGATTTCTGAAGCTGGGCCTTGAATACAAGTTCTTACTTAAAAAGGGAGGGAAGAAGGGCAAACTGGGGAGAAATTCCCACAGCTCAAAATATTTCTAAAGCTGCCTAACAAAGCAGCTTTAACTCTCTGTATAAAGCTTTCTCTAAGCAACTTGGTGGGTCTGGCATAAGTATCAACTTTGAACAAGATTTTCATTTCTAATCTCTTTTCCTGTCTCAATACTGAATTATGTTCAGAGTTTTCAGATAATGCTTGCCACAGTGGGGCAGGGGGAAGCTGCCAAAGCCACAGGGAGAACTCTGTATTGATTACTGAGAGCAGGCAGACTTCTGACCAGCTGGAATTGCACTGGAACCACTCGTGGCAGTTGCTCCTAAGAGAAATAAAACATTTACCTCATCTCTTGAAATGATACTGTATCTAAACTATTCTCTTTTTAGATCCTATTCTTGTATCACAAACTTCTGTCATAGGTTAGGAAATACATGATGGATGCAAATAGTCCAAACAAAAAGTGGAATTTTGGAACGTGAGGTGTGCACTTTTATTGTTGACTTTTTCTGTCATCAGCATATTCCTGAAGCATTTATTATGATTTTTTATAAAAAGTACCTGTCTGATTGGTATTCAAATATTTGCAATATTCTGCTTGTAAGTGAAAACACTCATGGCCACTGGAGCTTTAGATTCAAAGTCTCATGGTGCCAGTTTGAAACAGAACTTCTGCAGTTGGGTCTTGTTGCTGCAGGTATTTTCCTATCCAGGAACACAGAGGTCTCATGGCCAGCCTGACATCTCTGAAATGGGTCCATGGGCTGTGGGATGTTTGTTAGATAATCACAATTAGTTTGTTAGATAATCACAATTAGTTTGTTAGATAATCACAATTAGGGTGCATGTGCACAGTAAGTTAAGGACAAGGTGATGTCACCTCGTGCCTGTTTGTTTCAGTGGTCACTCAAGTGATCTGAAGGACCAAATGGTTTCTCCACGACAAGAAAATGCACTTTTCTTGTCCAAGTTTTAAGGAGATTGGAGAAACTGAGCCCAGGACAAGTTTTACAGGGAAACTTCAAATAATGAAGTGAATGCACATCCAGAAATCAGCTTTTGATGATGTAAAAACCACATTTTCAGCAGCTTTGTGAGTGTACTCTGCTTTCAGGCTGTTGGAGCTGTCTGAATTGTACAGGTGGTTATTTCCCCCACTCTGTTCTGATTCCTAGCTGAGACTTTCATTGGCTTCTTTGTATAGTTCATTTAACAAGTTTGTTCCTCATAAACAAGCTTGTGGCTCTTACTCCAGCTGTCACTGCCCAGAAGCTTTTTACAAAACACAACTAAGTCATTAACATAACTCAAAACATTAACATTTACTTTCTTAGAAGTGCAAGGCAAGAAGTGATGGGGGCCTTCTTCCCCATCAGGATTTGCTATCCATCTTTTCTCTGTACCTCTGCAGTCATGTGCAAGTATCAGCTCTTGAAAAAACTTGAAAAAAAGGCATCAGGATTGGAAATGAATTATAACAACTGTCAGCTTTTCTGTGTATCTTTCTTTAAAGTATTAGGTACTGATCACTGGGAAAGCCTGGTTAATCTGCTGAGTGAGATCAAAAGGAAAAATAAACTTCAGTTCAATTTAGTGCTGCCTGAGATTTATGGATCCTGTGCTGCTCATGTCTGGTTTTTAACCTGTAACTCTAGAATTTGGCAGGCTGTTTTCTCCTTAGAGGTCTGCCTCCTGTCTGGTGAAACATCATTTGGGCAGCAATAAAGTCAGTGTAGCAAGGACAAGTGCAATTTCCCCAGCTTATTTTCTTTTCTATACAAAGTGATAAAATATAGTAAATCCCAGTGAATAAAGTATTAAATGGAAAAAGGGATGTTGAAGGGGTGTTTTTGTGGGTGTCCTCTCTGCAGTATTAATGTGTGGGATTTTTCTCCCTGTGGGGAGAGAACTGGTTCAGTTCAGTGTGTTCTGTGTGTAAGGCTCTTGTTACAGAAGATGTTCTTCCAGCAGTGAGGGCTGTGTTTGGGGCTCAGCTTGGTGCACAGCTGGTCTGTATGAAATTATTGACAGCTCTGTAGCCCAGTTGTTTCATTGCTGTTTCCTGCAAGAGACAGATTGGGTTCACCAGCTTAATCCCCAAACATGTGGCCCATATTCAAATACGAAATGAGGCGGAACTGTGAACAAGCTTTGTGTTTGCTTGGATTTATTTTGGTATATTAAAATCTATATTCTCTGCAAGTGCATCCCCTGGGACCTCTTCCTAAGCAGCTACTGTGACCCTGGTTTCAGACCAGTATCCCAATTCCTCCATCCAGGGGAGGGGGGGATTCCAGGCTGGACCTCAACCTCGGAGCAGATTCCATTGAGAGGCAGTGTTTATGGAAAGATAAATAGAAACCTTACTCCTCTGTAATTTCTGCTTTCTGTGACACCAAAAAAGAGCAAATGTTAATGGCAAGAAGTAATTTTTGATTAATGATTGAAATTCTCTTCATCTTCCATCTATTGGATGAAATCTCTAAAGGAGATTTTTGCTATATTTGAATAGCATCTACAGCTGGGCAAAGAGTGAGAAAATGTATTTACAGGTTTCTATTTGACGTAGCCTAATTTAGGATGGATGTAGGAAATTCATCAGTTAAACAGTGTAGATTAAATTTAAAACAAATCCACATGTTTTAGTCTGTAAGTGCAGACATTTATAAAATAAATTGGTGTATCATGTTACTTTTGTTTTCTTTAAAATGACTTCATGTGAATTAGACTTGAGTGTGGAGTTATGTGTTAGAACATGTTGAAAGGTATTAGCCATACACACAGCATCACCTCCTTTGGGTTGTGTAGATGGGCAAAATTTGGGGTGTTCTGAACTGTTGCTGTGATGGGATAAGCTGATGAAAGCAACAGATATTTCTTGTCATACTCTAATTTCTTTACCCGTGCAAAATCTGGAGGTTTTTCTACTTAAAGCATCAAAGGAAGCAAAGCCAAGCCATTGTTTTTCTTGCTGTCCCCAGCCTTGTAGATTTTGCAGTCCTATCTACAGTTTTTGGGAGCTGCCTAAAGGCCTTTCACAGGGTGCTTTAATTTCCACCCCTTTCTCCCCTGCTCCATTTCCCTCCTTATCCCTCATTTTGCTTCAGTTATCTGTTCCATACTGAAATTTCAATTTAATTTGGTTCTGCTGGATAAAGATCAACATCTACAATTGTCATCTTGAGGAGATTGTGGCCACCTGCACCTGAGCAGTGTTTGGGCATTTTTGGTGTAGGGCATCTGCAGAGGAGGCTGAGGACATATCCAGCAGAGCTGAATTTTAGTCTTCTTTAATCTTGGACTTTTTTTTTTGTAATCCTACTTGTGATTATTTTTCTTATCTTCCCAGAGGACACTGATGTTTTACCTTTTCAAACACAAAAAGCAAAATTTATGTTCTGTTACCCAGTGATGCTCTTTGATCAGAAGATTGTGTTAACAATTTCTCTTAATTTTGAGACCTGGAGAGAAATGCTCAAGGGTGACATAAATAATCTGTGAGTTTCAAGAGCCTTTCTTTTAAGTATTTTCTCCCTACAGTATAGAAACTTGTGATCTGTCATCAGAATGTGAGTTATTTAATGGAGTTTTTTAGCACAATGTTGTGTCTTTTGCTGAATTCAGGGGGAAGCCATTTACTCCTCTTAACTGAGGACAGAATGTGTAGTCATGCTTTTCTTCACTGCCATTAGCTGCTAACAAAATACCTTCAAATATTTGCAAACACTCAGAACCAGAGCAGCCTTGCCCTTTGGTTGAGAAGTTTTTTCATGTACAAATCAAGGTGCTGGGTCTGGCTGGGCTGCAGTTCCCTTTCCTCCCTGTTCTGCTCTGATATCTGGGCTGGTTTGGGCACCACAGCAGTGATTTGGCTGTCACACACATCTTTTATGAAAAATCCTTTCTTTATGATTTTTCCTCTGAGCTGGCTGAGAGGCCTCACAAAATGTAAACAATGATTATCTGCTGCTGTGGAATGCAACAGGTGCATCTGTGATTGGTCTCATGTGGTTGTTTCTAATTAATGGCCAATCACAGTCAGCTGGCTCGGACTCTCTGTCTGAGCCACAAGCCTTTGTTATTCATTCTTTCTTTTTCTATTCTTAGCAAGCCTTCTGATGAAATCCTTTCTTCTATTATTTTAGCATAGTTTTAATATAATATATATCATAAAATAATAAAACAAGCCTTCTGCAACATGGAGTCAGATCCTCATCTCTTCCCTCATCCTCAGACCCCTGTGAACACTGTCACATTTGGCCAGGGCTGAGCAGGGATCCCAAATTCCTGAAGGGCTGGGAGGGGACATGGCCAGGACACCCAACCTTGGCTGAGCCCAGGGATGTTCCTGCAGTGACAACTCCTGAAAGGTGCCTGTGCTCAGCTGGGGCTGGGCTCTTTCTCCAGCAGCACTGACACAACCAGAGCACACAGCCTCACACTGCACCAAGGGAAATACAGGTTGGATATCAGGGAAAAGTTTTTTTACAGAAAAGTTCTGGAATGGCTGCCCAGGGAGGTGGTGCAGTCTCCATCCCTGGGTGTGTTTAACAGAGCCTGGATGTGGCACTGGGTGCCAGGGTTTAGCTGAGGGATTGGGCCTGGGTTGGACTCAATGAACTTGAAGGTCTCTTCCAACCCAGTGATTCTGTGATAAAAGACAGAGGAAAGAAAGGGGACATTGGTTATTAAGGCATTTGTTCTCCACAGCAGTCTCTCTGTGTACTGAGGCCCCAGGAAGCAGCCAAACATTCCCTGCTACTGGGATATCGAGAATAAATCATCTTTTTTTCTAATTTTTAATTTTCTTCCATACTCAGCCTTCACTTTTTGTTTTTATTAAACTGCCTTTATCTTGACCCATGAGCTTTCCCTCTTGTTTTCTCCCCCATCCTGCTGAGGAGAGAGGTGACCCTGGTGACCACCAGGGTCAGTTTTGCATGAGGGCTGCACAGCCTTGGAGCTGTGGGACATGGGCCAGTGGCTTTCAGGACAATTCCTCCTGTTTATGAAAAGCTGCAAAAATGGCAAAGTAATGCTTTGCTCCAGCTGTTGAAAATGAATTACAGCCCAGGCCCACACAGTAGCAGAGGATGCATTTCTACATTTCCACAATTGCTGTAAAGCTGTGGGGTCCATTTGCTGTCTGAGGGCTCATCCAGGAGCTGGGAAACATTAACTGGATTGGCTGAGACTGGTTTTAAAACTGCATGCTCAGGAATAGCTTCAAAAATACATCATAAATGTTTTTACTCTCTCCTGCTTTAGAAAGCCTTGCTTTCCTGGTTTTGTCCAGGGAATGGTTTATTCTGGCTAAATGGAAATGTTTAGAACATGAAGGACATTCCTGACAAGATTATGTTTTTTAATATGAAATGGATTTGGACTGGAAATTCTTTTGCTGTTTGAAATGTTGGTGTTTAGAATTGTGGCTGGACTTGTGAAGCAGCTGCAGTGCTGAGGGCATCCTGAGTTTGCAGCTGGCTAATGAGAAATGATGTTGAATTGGACAATACCAATTACTGACCTTATTAGTCTTAGCAATAGTAAGTCTGTTTTAGAAAGAAAAGAAATTATGTCTAGAACAATATAGAATGACAAGGCTATTGTGACAACAGGTGATAAGACTGAAAAAATGAGTAAAATACTGAGCTTGTCAAAAATATGCATTGTTTGATTCAAAAAGAACATTGACCCAGACATATTTACCAAAAATGAAAGGAATTAAATATGCTTGAAAAGCAAATTTCTGTATCAATGTTCATCACTGAAAAACTTTATTTGAGATTTAAAAGTTGGTCCCCTCTGATAAAACACTGCAGTGTAAAAGAAACTTCTCTCTATACACCCATTCTGCTTTCATAGCACTTCTGATTTATTTACAGTTAATGCAGAAAACATTGAGTTTTTTCCAAACCACTACCAAAGCTGGAATAATTTGCAATTTCTGTGAAGTGCCATGATTAGCAAAAGCATGGGTTTGGGTGGAAAGCATGATGGTTTTAACTTGAATAAGCTGGTTTAAATCACTATAGCTCTCCTGACAATGCTCTGTGTAGCTCCAAAGACAAACTAACACCTTAAGGTACAAATGTTTTTATTTTAACTAGAATTTTGTTAACTAATTCCATTGCATTGCAGCTTGTATTAGTGTACTTCTGCCAGAAATACTTAGATCATGACACTGATCTTAAAAGTTTCCTTTCATTTATTTACTTCAATTTGTGTGAAGAGGTGAGAGGTCTCAGGGTGCAGCAGAAATGAGAGAGTCCAGGGGTGGTGGTTGTTGCCCAGCAAATGCTGTGTGTCCTTCTGAAAGTTTGACTGTTAGACTGAGCAATATTTAAACAGAATTCAAAGCCCAGAACAGCTGTGACAGCAGAGGAAGTTTTGAGTCTTCTCCATTTTTTTTTTCTTTTATTCTTTTTTTCTTTTCTTGAAGATCTTGTTATATCCTTTTCCTTTTTCTTCAAAGGATGTCTGGTTTGTTTTGTGTTACCTGAAGGAAAGTCTGCAGAATTTGACTGTGAGTGACATGAGAGGCAAACTGCTCCCAGTGCCATCTCATCCATGGTGCCACTGCTGTGGGAGCAGGCAGGATCAGGGTTAGCCTATTTTTTAAGTCTCACCATTTTTCATCCCTTTTTTCCTTTAAAAAGCTGCTTTTTTCCTCCTTTTAATCTCAAAACAATTTTTCTGGGGCAGAATAACACACATGCAGCAAAATTAGTGTTCATAAATGTCTCAACCTGGCTAAATATTTGAACATGGTTTGGGATGTGCAGTGGGGCCCAGTGGAATTAGCAGGGATGAACCAAGGGAGAGGATGTGCAGAAATGTATCCAGGCTGAAAGCTTGCAAGTTGGAAACTTTACAACTTGGAAACTGAGAATAAGCCCGGCCTGTCACTGAAACATCCAAAGTAATATGATGAGGCTGAGTAAAACTTATCCAATCATCTTTTGGTGGTGACAAAATAAAAGTGGCTGTTATTTTTTGACCAGGCTTCCCAAAGTGGTGGTCAATCCTCTGAGTCTGTCAGTGTTGAAGAGATTTGGACAGTGCCCTGAAAACCATTTTTTAACTTGGTCAGCCCTGAAGTGTTCAGGCAGTGGAGGATCTTTGTAGGTCTGTTCCAGCTGAAGCAGTGTATTTATTCTATTTTGCTCAGTGTGTATAAAAATGGGATTTTTTAAATTGCAGCTGTGCTTTAAAATATTTATACTTCCTTAAAACTTAAAACTGTTCAGGTAAGGCATTGATGTCCAAATGATTTGGGCTTTGGGCAGGCCATTGCAGCAGAAATGTTTCTGTTCTGGGTGTGGTGGCAATGAGCTTTATCCCAGGGATGAATTAATGTTGTTGACTCCCTGATGTGGTTTAGGGGGGTGCCTAATGCACCTCCTCCCCTCCCAGAGCCCCTCTGCCTGCCTGCAGGGACCCTGTAGGTGCAGCAAAGGTCTAGGATGGATCAGAAATACAAATATCCCATCCCATGTGCACTGGATGCAGCAATTCCACTGAAGTCAGCGAAGGTAGTCCAGATTTTCACTGATATAAGTGGAAACAGAACCATCTCCCATTGAACTAAAACACTGTCCAGCTGCTTGGTAACACTTATTAGCTTTACATTTTGCAGATACTGTATATAAACCTGGCTTATGTCTTTCCTAAGTGGCAGCTGGTATAAACACAACATCGTGGAACAGCATGAAACATGTGAGAAGTTCCCCTTGGAAGTGAAGGGAAGAGGTTTTTATAAACAGCCCAATTCACATTCAAGTGCTTGAAGTGTCACACTTGCTGCAGTGCTGAAATCTTGGCACTCCTGGTGCAGGGAAGCACCAAAATTGTGTGGATGGACCATGGAAGTTCTTCCCTCTGCTCCTCTGCTGCTGAGATCTCTGAATTCCAAGGGAGGTTCTGATCAGCCTGAGGGTATTTTATTTCTCACCCCCGTGGCAGTTTTACAGCACAAACAGCAGCAAAAAATCAGAGATCATGTTCTCTACATCCTCCTAAAATTAAGTTTTCTCATGTTTCACTGAAGTAGGAAAACAAATTGAAATTTTGGCTGAGCAGGACAACTTTCCATGAGAATTAAAGTGGCAATGTCTCCTCTTCATTTGCATTAGCAAGAAGGACTTGCCAGGCAGTATTTTGTATTTTTTCTCTTTGGGAATGGTGTTGCTGAGTTTGGAGGTTTGAGACCAGAGCTGAAATTCCTCTTCTGTGGCTGATTCCTCAGTGACCATCCCTACACCAACACAGACAGGCTTTCAAAGCCCAGTGGGTGTCATTTTTTACAGTTTTTGTTGAATT
>WBNQ01019166.1:0-15658 GCA_013401375.1 Spizella passerina
TCTTTGCTGTTCAGGAATTAAAACCAGATTTCCATTAATTTCCTTTTCTTTGTGCACCTTTCAGATATTTCACTGATGGAAGAAGCAGTAGTGGAGCTGAATACCTACCTGTCACACGAGAATGGACGGCTGCAGGAACTGGCTGATGTTCTTCAGGAGAAGCACAGAGTCATGTCTCAGGAGGTATGAGCAGGGTAGAGAAAGAAATCTGCTTTGGAGTCCTGCTTAGCATAATTTATGGTTCCCATAGATTAGAAGGCAGCTCATATCCTTGGAGAGGCACAGGAGGAGCATGGTTTGAAAGTAACAAAAAGGCTTACTGTTGTGGAGAGCTGTACATAGATTTTCTGTATAAATCAGATTGATTTGCTTGTTACATCACTAAAGGAAGGGATATAAGTAAGTCAGTGAACTGAATGGATTTAACTTTTAAAGAAGAGGGGAGAGCAGAGAAACTGGGGGCACTTGATGCTGAGATGGCTGTGTAGACACCTGAACAGTCAAGGTGACATCTCTGTCATTCTGAAGTCCTTGGTTTCTCTGTGTAATTTGACAGTGCAATGATATCAGTTACAGGATGACCCCAGTTGTTAAAGGCTTCACATTAGTAGCAGCATTTGTTTGAAAGATTTCAGTTCATTAAAAAATTGTGTTAATGCTGGTCTTGCACAGCATTAGACATCTGAGCACTTAGGTGCTCTCTAAAGTAGATGGACATAGGGATTGAAAAGATTAAAATGAAAAAAAGGCTTTGAATCAGCTGCGGTGGCTGCCTCTGTATTCTGCCAGCTATTACCAGCTTCCTGCTCTTTCTCAATTTTCAGTTTTGTCTTATTTTTGTTGCCGCCTTGGGATTTGGCCAGTGTAAAATTCGGGACAGTTCATGGAATAGTCTGTCACCAAGGAAAAGATGAAAAGCACGTGATGAATAAGAGAAAAATGACTCCTGAACAGCATCAGGAAAAGTTGGCTCTATGCAATGTGTTGGCTGAAGCCCTCCTTTGATTGCAGTTCTCCAAGCTGCAAGAGAGAGTGGAGACAGCAGAATCCCGGGTGTCTGTCCTGGAGACCATGATTGATGACCTGCAGTGGGACATTGACAAGATTCGCAAGAGAGAGCAGAGGCTCAACCGCCACCTGGCCGACGTCCTGGAACGAGTAAGCGCTGGCCAGGAGACCTGGGAAGTGGGAAGGGTGTTGGATGGGTGTGTGACATCCTCTCTGGGACTTTGCTGGGAGAGCTGAGAACCTGCAGTGTTCCTTCTTTGGTCTTGGACCTGCTGCATCACTCTTATCAGTATTTCACTGGATCTCTTGCATTTCTTGCAGGTAAATTCCAAAGGCTACAAGGTGTATGGAGCTGGGAGCAGCCTCTATGGAGGAACAATCACCATTAATGCCCGCAAGGTGAGGTCAGGAACTTGGCTGTGGGCAAGGGGAAGAATACGTTCAAGGAGAACAAGGGCTACAATTTGAACAGAATTTAGATACTTATTTTAGATAATTTTTAGATTCTGTGCCACAAAGCTGAGTGACTCTGTACAAGCCATTTTGTCTGTGTCATGAGTTTTTTACTTGAAAAACACCTAGTGGAATTAGCCTCTGTCTTGCTGGGTCAAGTTACCCTACTGCTCAGTCTGTAGCTGCTGTTACTGCATGAACAGATAGTTCATTAGCACTCTCAGGAGACACATTAACAGTAGGATTTACAAGCAGTTTATCCCAACAGTTTGAGGAGATGAATGCAGAGCTGGAAGAGAATAAAGAGCTTGCTGGGAATCGCCTTAATGAACTGGAGGAACTGCGTCAGGATCTTGAGGAAGTAACAACACAGAATGAAAAGCTCAAGGTGAGACACCTGTAGCTGTGCGAGAATGAAGGTGTTCTGTGGGATGGGCGGCTCTCAGCTTTGCAGTGCTGTGTCTGCAGAAACTTCATTGCAGTGTCTGTTCTGAGCCTGCTCTTTAGCTGTGTTGCACTTTACTCCAGGTACAATTGAGCAGGTCTGTGGCTCCACTTGCAGCTCAGTGCGTTGGTGACACTGCGTGGCCACTGCTGGAAATTGTAATGGTTTCCTGCCTGTGTCCCATTCTGATCTTTGAGTCCATTTTAACCATGTCTGGTTAAAATTGTTTTCAGATTTTTACCATCTTCCACTTTCCCCACACCCTGTGCAAGTGGAACCAGAGAACAGAAACAATCAAGGAACTTGTATGGGGAGAGAGGCTCTTGAAAGAGTCAGTGAACTTCTGTCTTCCCTACTGTGGGGGAGGGATAGATAGGAGACAGCCTGTGAGTTTGTGATGTTTTAAAAGTGGTAACACAAGAAGCTGTGGCTCTGTGGTAGATAAGTATATGATGGAGAGAATAATCCAAATTTCATCTTAGTGGTCATGCCAGTTATAAGAAATGTCTGTCTCAATAACTTAAATCCAGAGATCTGATGCTGGAAACTGTCTTGAGGCACCTCTGAATTCTGTTTATCCACATGAGGTTGTTTAGAGAGAAGTGGTCTTTAGCTAACAACTTTTTTTTTTTTCCCTGTAATTACTTTTAAGCTGACTGCATGTATATATGTGTCTGTTTCATTGCGGCTAGTCACAATCATTTGCTAACCTTTTTTTCTAGGAGTTCAGTTCTATACCTCTAGGATTTTTTTTCATTTCTCTTTCTTTCAGTTATCTAGTGGTAGAAGGCTGACATAATGCCTACTTGCGTGTGTATTTCCTCTGTTCTCTTATACTTTTCTATGTGTCCATCGTTATTGATCTGGGTGTTTACAATTTATTATGTTTTCCCAGCTCATATCTTTGAGAGAAACTATTTCAGGACCTAAGATTCAAAAACTTCTGTCTTGTGGTTGTGTGAGAGAAGCAGCCTAGCGCATGAAGAGAACACAGACACTTTTTAAGATTGGTACTGAATCCTATCATTTGGACCTACTTCACAGCAGTGCTATTCAAGTTCTACTTTTGTCTTTGCTTGTGGCAGCTTGATTCACTGTTCTTCTGTCTTGAGAGACAGAAACCAAAGGCAAGGGGATGATTTTTCTTTTTGTGCCATTTTCTTGTGTCCCAACCAGGTTGAGCTGCGGCGGGCAGTGGAAGAGGCTGTGAAGGAGACCCCGGAATATCGCTGCATGCAGTCCCAGTTTTCTGTTTTGTACAACGAGAGTCTGCAGCTGAAGGCACACCTTGACGAGGCCCGCACGCTGCTCCATGGCACCCGCGCCACGCACCAGCGCCAGGTGGAACTGATCGAGGTAATGCCTCTGCCGCCTCAGCCTGGGAGCTCTGCCATGCCACCAGCCATCACTGCTGGGTCTGTGTGCCTCTGCAAATGCTTAGGAAGTAGACGTTTCTGATGATAATTCAGGCTCTGGTGGTACCTGATATTGATGAGGTGAGAGATACTCCAGGTTCAAAGCACTGAGTTCTGTTTCCCTTTTTGTTCCTCAGAGAGATGAGGTCAGCCTTCACAAGAAGCTACGCACAGAGGTGATTCAGCTGGAGGACACCCTGGCACAAGTCCGGAAAGAGTATGAGATGTTGAGGATAGAGTTTGAACAGACACTTGCTGCCAATGAGCAAGCAGGTAAGGTGTTCTGCTGTGCTAAAACAAACACCACCTACCCAGCAATGCCCATTAGGGACTACAGTGCACTAGGATGCATGGGTTGATGCCTTGTTGCTATTAAATACTCGTTCTGGCAGGTCTCCTCATCTCAACAAACAAAGCTCTTCACCTGTTTTATTGGGAGACCAGTTCCATGTTATCTGACTTCTTTCTAGATACTGCATAATAGATATATTTTGCTAACAATTTAGTTTATGGCAGGATATATTGCATGATTAAAAATTACTTAGGGGGAGGATTCATTTCCAAGTCTGTAAGAACAATTTAGATAGCAAAGCAGTGATTCTTAAATTTCATCAGAAGAAATAAAATTACTTCTGAAGTAGCATTTAAATGAGATTTCCTTTGTAACATGACATGTTTCCCTTAGGAGCATGGTCATAAAAAGAATGTTAAGTGGGAACTTAGGACTGTGAATTCGCAAAGACTTATGGTTGTATATAAAACTGGCATGACTTTCCTTCTGCAAGTGTTTTATGTTGCTCTGTTATGTGACAGAATGGTGATAGTCTTGTTTTTTTCTTTGTCATTGTCACCTACCCTGTTCTCCATCTCCATGGAAGTCCTCAAGAAGGTTGACAGAAGTGTCGTTTGTTGCAGAGGTGTTTCTGTTTTTGCAGGCCCCATTAATCGGGAGATGCGTCACCTCATCAGCAGCCTCCAGAATCACAACCACCAGCTGAAGGGAGAGGTGCTGAGATACAAGCGCAAACTGAGAGAGGCCCAGTCTGACCTGAGCAAGGTAACACAGCAGGAAATGCCAGAAAAGAGGGGAAAGGCTTAGGAGAAGGGGTAATGCTGTCACCCTTGCCAGGAATACCAACCTTTCTGATACGCTATGCAGGATGCAGTGAAATTTTCAGTAGAGCTCTGCTGTCTGCTGCTTCCTTAGACCAAACAAATGCTCTTCCTTTGTAGCTGTGTAGTGCTCCATGAAAAGGGGGCGTGGAAGCATGGATCTGGGAAGACAAGGGAGAAGGGGGTGAGGAAGACTCTTGGCTAAGAACTTTACATTTGTTTTCTTGGTCATCTCTCTTACTGTTCCACACCAGATCCGCTCTCGCAGTGGCAGTGCTCTCCTCCAGTCCCAGTCCAGCACTGAAGACACAAAGGAGGAACCTGCAGAGATCAAGCAGGAGCCTGATGATCCTTCTGCCCAAGTGACTGTTCCCAAGGCTGCTTCTGAAGATGTTAATGAGATGAAGGCCAGGCGAGATGAAGAGGAACGGGAGCGGGAGAGACGGGAAAGGGAGAGGGAACGAGAGAAGGAAAAGGAGAAGGAGAAAGAGAGAGAACGAGAAAAAGAGAAGGAGAAGGAAAAGGAGCNATATATTTTGCTAACAATTTAGTTTATGGCAGGATATATTGCATGATTAAAAATTACTTAGGGGGAGGATTCATTTCCAAGTCTGTAAGAACAATTTAGATAGCAAAGCAGTGATTCTTAAATTTCATCAGAAGAAATAAAATTACTTCTGAAGTAGCATTTAAATGAGATTTCCTTTGTAACATGACATGTTTCCCTTAGGAGCATGGTCATAAAAAGAATGTTAAGTGGGAACTTAGGACTGTGAATTCGCAAAGACTTATGGTTGTATATAAAACTGGCATGACTTTCCTTCTGCAAGTGTTTTATGTTGCTCTGTTATGTGACAGAATGGTGATAGTCTTGTTTTTTTCTTTGTCATTGTCACCTACCCTGTTCTCCATCTCCATGGAAGTCCTCAAGAAGGTTGACAGAAGTGTCGTTTGTTGCAGAGGTGTTTCTGTTTTTGCAGGCCCCATTAATCGGGAGATGCGTCACCTCATCAGCAGCCTCCAGAATCACAACCACCAGCTGAAGGGAGAGGTGCTGAGATACAAGCGCAAACTGAGAGAGGCCCAGTCTGACCTGAGCAAGGTAACACAGCAGGAAATGCCAGAAAAGAGGGGAAAGGCTTAGGAGAAGGGGTAATGCTGTCACCCTTGCCAGGAATACCAACCTTTCTGATACGCTATGCAGGATGCAGTGAAATTTTCAGTAGAGCTCTGCTGTCTGCTGCTTCCTTAGACCAAACAAATGCTCTTCCTTTGTAGCTGTGTAGTGCTCCATGAAAAGGGGGCGTGGAAGCATGGATCTGGGAAGACAAGGGAGAAGGGGGTGAGGAAGACTCTTGGCTAAGAACTTTACATTTGTTTTCTTGGTCATCTCTCTTACTGTTCCACACCAGATCCGCTCTCGCAGTGGCAGTGCTCTCCTCCAGTCCCAGTCAGAAGGAGAAAGCACAAAGGAGGAACCTGCAGAGATCAAGCAGGAGCCTGATGATCCTTCTGCCCAAGTGACTGTTCCCAAGGCTGCTTCTGAAGATGTTAATGAGATGAAGGCCAGGCGAGATGAAGAGGAACGGGAGCGGGAGAGACGGGAAAGGGAGAGGGAACGAGAGAAGGAAAAGGAGAAGGAGAAGGAGAAAGAGAATGAGAAGAAGAGAAAGAGAAGGAAAAGGAGTGCAAGTGGGAAAAGCAGAAGCAGAAGGAATCAGAGAAGGAGAGAGAGTCCAAAGAGAAGGAGAAAGGGAAGCATGAAGATGGAAGAAAGAAGGAGGCTGAAGTGATCAAGCCGCTGAAGGCTGAGCTCAAGTAAGAGTTGCTGTTTCTCCCTTTCCTGTGTGAGCAGTGCTCAAGCCTGTGGTGTTCACATGTTCTTCCTTTTACGGGATCAGCATCACTGGAGTTGGGAACCAAGAGAATTTCTTGACACCCTCTGTATCTGATTGTGATATGGTCAGTGCAGTAGCCTAAAGCATGAATTACCAAAGCGGGTACTTCATGGTGTGAGTCAAGTAATGTTGATTTGTTGCTGTCATAACAATAGCATGTTATGTTCACAGCAGCAGGTTATTAATAGAGGACACAGCAGTGTTCCCACTCCTATATGGTTCCCAAAGCAGAGGTGGAGAGTTTGTAGGTATTATTAAGATATGTATTTCATCTCCAGCCCACTTCTTGCATATCAACCCGTGTGCCTGAAAATGTTTTATTTCCAGCCTATACTCAGCTGCTGTTTTATGTTACCAGGATAAAATGAGCCACCAACAACTTCATATGCATATGGGACATGAGAGAATATAGCCAGGCTGTGNAAGATACTTCATGGTGTGGGTCAGTTAACGTTGATTTGTTGCTGTCATAACAATAGCATGTTATGTTCACAGCAGCAGGTTATTAATAGAGGACACAGCAGTGTTCCCACTCCTATATGGTTCCCAAAGCAGAGGTGGATAGTTTGTAGCTTATTGTTAGGGTACCTTTCTCCAGCCTACTTCTTGCATTTCATCCCATGTGCCTAAACATGTTTCTTTTCCAGCCTGTATTCAGCTGCTGTTTTATATTACCAGGATAAGATGACCCAAGGATGACTCCATATCCATGTGGGAGATGAGAGAATATTGCCAGGCTGTGGTGCTGGCTGTGTAACAGTGGCTTTGCCACTGTGTTCACACTGTGGTCTGTCTCCCTTTCTCTAGGAAGGCTCAGGAGAGCCAGAAGGAGATGAAACTGTTGCTAGATATGTACCACTCTGCCCCCAAAGAGCAGAGAGACAAAGTGTAGCTGATGGCAGCTGAGAAGAAGGCAAAAGCTGAGGTATTTCTAATTTCTCTTCCTCTTTTCTTTTTAACGTGTTACTTAAACTTTTTTTCAGATACTCTGCAGCAGAACTGTGTTGTTTCTCTTCTCAGAACTGAGGATTATTTGTCTTCTCAACTTTGTCACTTAGAGATTGGAATGGTCTGGAGATAGACAGGGACTAGTTGCTNCCTACACGACGCTCTTCCGATTACCCTTCTCTCTCTAACCCCAATTCGTTCATCCTTGGTCTCCATTTCCCTGTACATTGCTTCTGGATTTGAGCCGCTCCTGATTGCCAGAGTTGTCCCAGTTCAGGAGCCATTCCTGCTTTACAGTGTCATCAGTTACAAAGTCCCAGCTGATCTTCCTGGAAATGGTTCCTGTAGTTTTTTGGAAACTGTTGTGACTGGAGAGGTTTGCTTCCTCTCTTTGTATCTGTGTTTGTTTTGTCAGGTTTGTGTCTCTGAATATTTTATTTTGGGTTTTCTCGATCTCCCACACTCAGATAACCTTGATGGAGTAAACATTTTCACACTCTCATGTGCTCTCAACAGTTAGTGTGACTGACCAGGTTTCATTCTTCTCACTGCCTCCCTTACCATTTGTCTGCCAAGTTTGTATCTCTTTACGTTTTATTTTACCTTTTCATTTTCCTGGTACCTCCTCCTTCTATGGAAGAAGGTCCTTGACCAGATGGCCTTAAAGGAGCAGATGCTCTCTGAGCACATATCCATACATGTACAATTGCAGGAGATTGATGTTCCTACTCTGATAAAAGATGCTGTGAAATTTTCAAAGGTGTAGAAGTCAGGGTCTTGGGCCTACAGCCCATCCCAATGGTACATCTGCCTGTAGTACTCTGTCAAAACAACCTGGGGTTTTTTTGCCATGCTTTGAAGGCAGTCCTGAGTGTTTCAGAGAATTTTGGAGAAAACAGCCTCTGAACAATGCTCAGGGCATATTCTTGTGTTTAGTGTTGTTTCTACTTCGTTCTTGTAGCTTGAAGAACTGAGGCAGAGGGTGAAAGAATTGGAAGACAAGGAGAAAAAGGAGAGTAAGAAGATGGCTGATGAGGATGCCCTCCGCAAGATCCGAGCAGTGGAAGAACAGATTGAATATTTACAGAAGAAACTTGCCATGGCTAAGCAGGTGAGAAATTCCTGATGAGTTCTCTTTTGGCTGGGGCAACCAGAGGAGCTGCCTTCAGGTTAGGTCCAGGAAGAGGGAAGGAATTTAAATCTGTATGGGCCAGAAATGGGAGTTTGGTGCTTGTTTACCAAAGGGGAAGAAAACTGAGCAAGCAAAAGAATCACCAGCAAAATAACCCCCTCCACCCTCAGCTCTGGGATATCACAGGCAGGCCATGGTGGGAGATGTTCAATAACAATTAAATATTAAATAAACAGTTAAACATGTGGCCTTGGTGAAGCACACAGAGGAGAATTGGCTTTATTTTATCAGCCATTAGGGGAAGAGATGACAATTTCTTTTTAAGAGTTATTACCTCCACAGTTCATTTAGTGAATGTTTGCATGGAAGTGGTACATACCTTCTGCTAAAAAAGGTTCAATCCAATGAGAGAGCAGGACCACCTCAGCAGGATAGAGGCAAGCCAATGAATTCACATGTACTTTCTTAGGATTTGGATTCTTGTTATTGTAGAACAGAACTGCTCTACCTTGTCAATGCTGAAGTGGCCAAAGTGAGTTTAAGGAGCTTGGCAGCCTGTTAGTTGGAAGCTGTCAAGCTGTCCACATGTAGAATTTTTGCCCTGGTGTATCTGACAACTGTTCAGCTGCTGGGAATTGGGTGTTGGTTTCTGCCTAGCTCTGGCAACGACTGTGTCAAACCTGATTCTGCCAAACAAGTGACATGTAACCATCTTTTCTCTGCACCTTCAAATTCAGAGTATCTCTGCTGTGGTGCAGACTTTTAGGGAATACATTTTTCTGGTTGTTGGGATAATGGTGTTCCCTGACACCGAGAATCTTCCTCCATCTTCAATAGGTTTGGTTTCTCTGAATCAAATGTTCAGATTCACTCTAGAGGGTCCAGGGCACAGTTTGGCCAGAGCCTGTGATTCTTTTGCAGGAGGAAGAAGCCCTGCTGTCAGAAATGGATGTCACAGGCCAAGCCTTTGAAGACATGCAGGAGCAGAACATCCGCCTGATGCAGCAGCTGCGGGAGAAGGATGATGCCAACTTCAAGCTGATGTCAGAACGTATCAAGTCGAACCAGATCCATAAGCTGCTGAAAGAGGAAAAGGAGGAGCTAGCAGACCAAGTTTTGACACTGAAAACACAGGTAATAGGGAAAAAGGAGAGAGGACAAGAGAGACGGTGGGGAGATGGAGGTGTGGGTTATCTGCACACAACCGTTTGCTCTCTCCCCCACTGAGGGAAAGGGGAAAGAATCAGAAGGGACAAAGTGAGAAAACAGGTGAGCTGAATAAAGGCAGTTGAACTGTTAAAGCAGAGATGTCTATACAAGTGAAACAAGAAATTGATTAATTGGTTACTTCCTGGGGCAGGCAGGCGTTGAGCCATCTCCAGGAAGACAAGGCTTCATCAGGCCTTACTGTTAGTAAATGCTGCAGCTCTGAACATCCTCACACTGCCACCTTTCTACCAGCTGTTATTGCTGAGCACAGCATTGTAGGGTGTGGAACACCCCTTTGGCCAGCTGGATCAGCTGTCCTGGCTGTGTGGCATTCCAGCTTCCTGGGCACCTTCAGCCTACCTGCTGGTGGCCGCATGAGACACAGAAGGTCCTGGTGCTGTATAAGTACTGCTCAGCTGCAGCTAAAACAGTGCTGTGTTACTGACCGTGTTTTGCTCCAAAATGCAGAACATAGCAGCATGTGAGCTGCTCTGAAGAGAATTAACTGTCTTCACCAGAATCAGTCCAGGATGGAGTTCCCCTTACCAGCCTGGGAATGCATCAGGATTCAAAGGGGCCTGTCATTGTAGGAAACTGAGGCTGCTGTATGAGCATAACAATGTCCTACAGGTTCACTGCTATGGAGAGCAGATGGGTGAGGAAAAGTGGGAAGTTCTTTTCCTGTTGGAATAGTACTTCTGCCTGTATATTCTACCTGTAGCTGTACATACTGGTAACAAGCAGGAGGAGTTGGAAACCATGGTTCAGTCTGAACTACCTCAGACATAGGCACAGGCTGGGAGAGGAAATCGCTGAGAGCACCAGAGCAGAGAAGGACTCTTGGATTTGGGTGGATGAGAGGCTGGACCTCACCCAGCGGTGCACACTGGGAGCCCAGAGCCAACTGCATCCTCGGCTGCATCCAAAGCAGGGTGGGCAGCAGGCTGAAGGAGGGGATTCTGCCCCTCTGCTCTGCCCTTGTGAGAGCCCAGCTGCAGTGCTGCATCCAGCTCTGGGGTCCTCAGCACAGGAAAGACACATGGACCTCTTGGAGGGAGTCCAGAGGAGCCTGTAGAGATGATGAGAAAAAATGAGCACCTCTGCTACAAGAACAGGCTGAGAGAGCTGGGCCTGTTCAGCTTGGAGAAGAGAAGACTCAGGGGAGACTTCATTGCAGCCTTCCAATACTTGAAGGGGGCTTAGAAAAATGAGGGAGAGGAACTTTTTATATAAAGAGTATGCAGTTACAGGACAAGAGGCAGTGGTTTTAAATTGAAAGAGAGCAGGCTTATATTAGATGTTCAAGGAAATTCTTCACTCAGAGGGTGGTGAGGCACTGCTGGAGGTTGCCCAAAGATGTTGTGGATGCTTCATCCCTGGAAGTGTTCAAGGCCAGGCTTGGATGGGGCTTTGAGAAACATGCCCTAGTGGAAGTTATCTCAGGGAGGCTGGGACTAGAGGATGTTTAAGGTCCTTTCCAATCTAAGCCATTCTATGACTTTGTATCCTGTCATCCTTGGTGCCACTGTGGAACTGTTCACTGCCTTACAGCAAGTCCTTAAGCCACTGTCCAAAAATTAAGACATCTTTGTTGCAAATATTTGACTGCTAACTTTCAAAGTGTTGACCAGAGAGATCTGGGTACAGCTCTCTCGATACAGATGCTCAGGGAGAAAAAGGCAAGCTGAAGGTGTGCTCCCTGGTGATGGGGAGGCAGGGGTAGTTTTAGTTGCAGCTTGAATGACAGCTCTGAAGACCCACAGAGCATACATGCATTCACTCCTTCTGTTCCCTCTGTGTTCCTTTCCAAGGTGGATGCCCAGCTGCAGGTGGTGCGTAAGCTGGAGGAGAAGGAACATTTACTGCAGAGCAGCATTGGAACGGGAGAGAAGGAGCTGGGGCTGCGAACACAGGCCCTGGAGATGAACAAACGCAAGGTGAGCAATGCCTTCCTTTCCTCTTGGGCTGTCAGGGGAAGCTGCTGCCTTGGGGAGGTATGGAGGGCTCTGAGCTCTTACTGGCATTACAGAACCTGTATTCCCTGGTTTTGGATGAGTGTATCAGAAGGCTGAGGAGTCCTGGAGAGAATTATGATTAAAGTACTGGAGACTGATGTTTTGCAGGTTACACATTTTTCTGTGTAACCTGTGGTAACCTGAAGAAGGAGCAGCCAGATGAAGTTAACTGGGGTCAAAGTCATTGTAACAAAGATGGGATAAGTAAAAGGAACTACAGCTGGGGAATGTGAACACTTTCAACAGATGCTTAAGATCAATAAAGTCGGTGTGTTACCAGTAAAATAAGACTTAAGTCTTATAGCTGCCTTTGTTGTTAAGTTTTAGTAGAAATGCAGAAATTACATTAAAACAGGCAAAAAGGAAAGCAGGAATATCACTGCGAAAAGGAGCTGGAAGAATTCAGCAGAGTCACTCGTGCTTAGTATGACAATTTGTGGTATTAGGGCATTTGGTTATAAAGTTAGAAGAGAGCTGGTGAAGAGAGAAGATTGTTAGATACAGGTATCTTGCAGTTCTGTCTATTAACAGCTATAGAACTGCCTCTGAACACTTTAATAGAGAAAATGTTGAAGCTGGAAGACTGAAAATACCTTAAGAAGAGATTTGGATGATCATTACTGTTTTTCTAAGTGATGTGCTTTGCAGCATGCCAAGGTTTGGCTCTGCCCAAAGGAATCTTGAAGCTAAATGATTAAAACTTGTTGATAATAAGGTAATAACAAGGGACTAGAAGCCACTAGAGCTATTCTTTTATGTTTGGTCCTTATATACTGGTTTTCTTTCTCAGGCCATGGATGCAGCCCAGCTTGCAGATGATCTGAAGGCCCAGCTAGAGCTGGCTCAGAAAAAGTTACATGATTTTCAGGAAGAGATTGTGGAAAACAGAGTAACTAGAGAGAAAGAGATGTTCAACTTCAAAAGGGCTGAGGTATGTATCCTGTGCACAATCCTTTAAGATCTGTCTGCTATAGTGTCCTTCTCCTTGTACATTGAGCTTGCCGAGGGTTTCAGCTGAACTGCTCTTGGTGTCCAGTTTCACTTTGATTTTGGCTTCATCAGGTCTTGGCTCTTTCAGATTTTGTCCTCTGATAACTGACAATACTTGTAGCATCAGAGGATCGTGTTGTCTCTTGGATTATAGAGGGTGAAACTATGGGTTGCATGACTTAGCCAGGTGCATGTTCTCTTTGGTCCCTGAAGAAGCTCACAGAGAATGTACTGCTCTTTCTCTTGGTCTCCTGTTTTTGTGCAGGAAGATATTTCTAGGTTGCGCAGGAAGCTGGAGACCACAAAGAAGCCTGACATGGTTCCCAACTGTGATGAGATCTTGATGGAGGAAATCAAGGATTACAAGGTGAGTATCTGTGTCCCTCCGCTTCCCTTTTTATCTTAGTCAGAAGCTGTGTAGGCACACTTCCACTATCTGACATCTCTTGTCTGTACTCTCGCACTGGAGAAACCACATTGTCCTTCTGAGGAATGGAAGGACCTTCATGTTGAGACATCTCTGAGCACAGCAGCTGGGCTGCAGGGCCCCTCACAGCTCTGTGTCTGTGTGTCTATGCATCTATGTGTCTGTGTGTGTGTTGCAGGCCCGCCTGACATGCCCGTGCTGCAACATGCGCAAGAAGGATGCGGTGCTCACCAAGTGCTTCCACGTCTTTTGCTTTGAGTGCGTGAAGACGCGCTACGACACCCGGCAGCGCAAGTGCCCCAAGTGCAACGCGGCCTTCGGAGCCAACGACTTCCACAGGATCTATATTGGCTGAGGCCCTCTGAGCCCCCGCTGGTGCCAAGCCAGCCTCTCTCCCTCCCTCTCAGCTTCTGCTGCCTGAGCTGCAGTGTCTCCTGGGAGGGGCCTTCAGGGTATCGAAAGAAACACACTCTGGATCTTGCTTCCTTTCTTGGCCCTGTCCCTTCGGTCTTGCCCTCAGTTTCTGTGTGTTCTTTGTGCCTGAGAGGAAATTTCCCATCCCTCGCTTTCAAACTGCCAAGGTGGGAACATGCCATTAAAGTGCTGCCTTGGTGGGATGGAAGCTGAGCTGCAGCAGAGATTTGTGATAGCTTTATTTGAGGACTCTTCTTTGGATGCTAATTAAATCCTATCAAGGAATCACACTGCTCCTGGGAGGGAAGAGTTTCCCAATCAAAGGCCCAATAAAGACCAAGGAAATGAATCTGTATCCTCAGTGGAGCAACTCCTTAGGTACCTGTCTATCTTCCTGAGCCAGGGCAAGAACCCCTGAGGGCTGGTGCACTAGGATACCCTAGCCCCAAACAAACACATCTAAATATCCAGAAGAGGAGAAAGGAGAGATCTGGGAGACCCTTAGAAAATAGCATTCCACTGACGAGCCCTGGTTGATGTGCTCACTTTCCCCTAGGCTGAGGCATTGCTGTCACTGTCCTTCTCAGAGAAGGACTTTTAGTGGTTCCTTTGCTGCAGGTTTACCATAAATATTAACCTTGTTATGTACAAATTCTTATTAAAGCTGTTGTTTGGTTTATTTTTCTGGTTCTTCTGCCTCTGGTACTGTCTGTCTACTCTCCCATCCTTTGTCCAGTTCTTGGAAACATTTCTAACAAACTTTAAACTTCAACAGTAGAGACACCTAATTTCTTCCTTCCTCTCCTTTCAAAATATGCCCAGCTAGAGCAACTTTTGTCCCTTTGGCTGTGTCCCCAGTGGCTTATTCCTGATGCAGCAGGAGGGCCATGATGCTGCATTATTTCTGCAGTCATTTTGTCATAGCTAGAGGGAAGTTTGGCAGGGATGTCATATGGCTTAGAGTGTCAGTGCTCCCTGTACTTGGAGGCTGCATTTGAAATCTGCTCCTAAAATCAAAATGGGAAGTTGTTGATTTGTGACATTTCTTCCTAGGGTGTAGTGTTTTCCCTGTAAACCTAATTTGAATGGAAGATGCACCTGTCAGAGGTTTGTCTCAGGGATGTCCCATCCCTGAAGCAGGGAATCTCCTGCCTTCCTCCATCCCCTCCCTGCAGGAAATACCAGATACAAAGTGAAAGGAGTTCATCACAGGCTCTTACACTATTGATTGTCTTGCTGAAAACATTCAGAATATATGAGTAAAGTCTTGTAAATTATGAGGAATCCTGAAAAGTGAGAAGGAACACGGTGTCCTGCCTTTCCAATGGAAACCTGGGCTGCTGAGAGTTCCTGCCATGGTGTAAGAGCTGTTAGAAGGAATGAGAGTAGAACTTCCTTTTCCTCGAAGTTGCTCGCGGGATTACAGGTTCTGGCTGCATGTTGGCTAAAGAATGGTGTGGTAATGCTGCTGGTAGATTTTGGGGTACAAATGCTTCTTCAACCAGGACCTGGCTCATGAAAATGCTGTCTGCATCTTCAAATAGCTTTGCTACAGCAGCAAGAGTTCCTTTTACAGCTGTGAACAGCAACCTGAACTGAACAGCCCCAGCAGAGCTGCAAAGCCCCTCTGTCCATCCCCAGTGTCTCTTGTATCACCTTCCTACTGAAATGAGCCTTGTGTGCGCTCTGCCCAGGTTGGCATCCCTCTGCTCCTGGCCGGGAAAGGATATTTCAAACAATTTGCATTTGAGTTTCACAGAGGAGTTTTAGAAACTCCTTTTCTCACTTAGCAAGAAAAAAGTCTTGTTTTATAATAGTTTATTTCAAGCTCATTTTGGAAGTGACTGAGTTTCTCTTGGTAGATAGAATTTAAACACTGATAAACTGAAAATTTTAGATGGTCTGTTTGCCAGAATGTACAGGAAGAATTCTGATTTATCAGGACTAGAAGTATTGGGCTAAAAGAAGTAAAGGGGTGACAACTGTTATCAAAAGGTTCTCTAAATTCAGTGTCTGATGTGCTGAGGCCTGAGCAGCAAGCCTGAGCCAGAGCTGACTTACAAGATGAATCCTGGGGCCATCAACCCCATCAGTATTTAGCTAAAAATACACTACAAAGACACTTATGCTAGCTCTGCATAACCTTGTGTAGTTATCTGCAAGAAAAGTATCACTTTAGGAAACTTCCCCT
>WBNQ01019167.1:0-41851 GCA_013401375.1 Spizella passerina
TAGGAAAATCTAACGAACTAAAAAACCAAAAAACCAACAAAGCAGGGAGCTTCATCTGAGTCCAAGACTGGAAATTTTACAACAATCTAATTTCTGTCCAAGTCAGAACCTGGATGGTGTTGGTTTCTGTAGAGCTTTTATTCTCTCATCCAATCTCCACATCAAATGTTTTATACAAACACATGCTTTTCAAAAGAATTTATTTCATTTATGTTAAACTAAATCACTTCTAAACCAAATGACATTTTTTAAAATCAATGTAAGAACAACTTCATTGTGTAGGCAAGCCCTTAAGAGGTGTCAAATGTGGGAAGCAGAGATTGTAGATGCATTTATCTGATAGTGTTAGCAGAGAGGTCTTCAACACTGCTATTAGGTTAAAGCAGTAATTTGTCAGCATGTCTAACTTTTGGAAGGGATAATTCTCTACTCAACGTTAGTGATCCTCTACTTGCCACCAGGCATTTTGCATTTTTAAACTTCTTAAGATTGCCTTAGCCCAGTATGCCTGCATAGATAAACAGGCATAACCACCACATGCCTACCTTACTAGCTGGCCTTTACCTCCCCCAGAACTGTGTCTACCTGTTGCTTCAAAGAGCACAACAGTATCATTTAAATCTGCAATTGCCAGGTGCCAGCCTCACTGCCAGCTGCCAGGTGGGAAAGCCGGTTAGTGAGAGCAGCATCAAGACATAAATATTATGTAAATGCATCTGTAATATAAATACCACAATACTGACAGCAGACTGGAAAATGAACATGGAGAGATTCCTCTGTCAACATTGTAAAATAGGATCACTGAATGAAAGACCACCGTGTGTGTGCCTTGTTTTGCCAGCTGTGCTCCAGCATGTGCATCAGGGGTTGGATGGCTTGTGTACAATATTATGGGGCTTTTGGGAAGTGTCTGACATGCAGCCTGGTATATCCCAGTTCCTGGGCAGGCATAACTGTGGAGGAAACACGGGCAGTAATGTAATTGAGATTCTTCCTGTGGTTATTCAGTGCTGAGCCATCAGAGGAGGTTTTGACACAGCAGGTGATGAGATAAAAGACTTTCTCTTGTAGGACATCTGCTCAGTGGGATTGCCAGTCAGTGGCTTTCCCTCCTCCATGCACAGTCATATTGTGGTCAGCCAAGGGATGGCCTTCTGGCATTTACTCTCTGCAGTGTCCAAATCCTGCAGCACTCCTCTCTATGATTCTTAGCATGCCCTGACTTCCTCTGGATGTCTGTGACAGAAGTATTTGCCCCTCCCTAGGCAGGAACTTTCAGATTAAATTTCCCTTTCACATGTTGTTTCATTAGTTTTGTTCTGCTGAAGAAAGGCCAGGCACAATACCAAGGCCTTTGCTTTGGGTCAAAGACATTTTAGGGTGCAGCACTTGGAAATCCTCCACATCAGGAGCAAGCTGCGAGGGGGGTCTAATATTCCCAGAGAAAGAAAGACTGCCAGTGAGAATATTTGGATTCCACCTGTTAAAAAAGGAGAAAGTCCATGACAAGTGGACTAAACAGATTAAAGGTCTGGGGAGCTTTGCAGCGGGGATAACGTGATGAGTAGTAGCTCTGTAAAATAAGAAGGAATCTAAAGTGGAGAAAGATCAAAATGTAGTGGCACTAGTAAAAAGTAAAGTGCTTTTTTAAAGGGTCAAATGACTTGTGGAGAGCTGGTCTTAAAAACACCTTATTTTGTGACTTAGGCATAATACATAGCATTAACATTCATTGTATAAAAAATTTCCTAAATTATACAGCTGTTCATTTTTAATAAGATTATAATGGTGAATTTTTCTTATGACATGAATAAAACTAGTATGGCTAATTACAGTGTCAGCACTTCCACCATCTTGTTTAATCGTGTTTAACACAAAGAGGAGAAAGAAGTCTCTGATCCCCTGGTTAGTTTTTTGTGCACATCCTAACCATCTCTTAGACGCATCTTATGCATACTGGAACTGACTGCCCTGCTCTTCTCTGCCTATTTCCATGTAATTGTCACCTGTAAACGGCCCTCTTGGAAGGCAAACAAAAAAAGGAAGAACAAAACCCAGAAGCACAGTACTTGGACTGCCCTCTTGATTTTTTTCCACCCTTCCAGTCAGGCATGGTTTTTACAGGTTCTATCTTGAGTAGTACTAAATCCAGAAAACAGTATTTTATGCCATCTGGAAGCTTGATACCCTTGTTTTTCAAATGGCTTACAAAATACATCTAATTCTAAATACTCACAAATTATGGGTGGCTAAAATCCAATTGAGAGCAGAATAAAAGCTAATTGAGCAAGGTAAACAGAAAAGCCAATGTATCACTATGCACCAGGTGACTGGGAGAATCAACACAAAAGAGAGATGTCTGACACCTGCTAATGGACTGGAAGAGAGAAGAAGAGAAGTTTCTGTTTTCTGAAGAAATACAAAATGAAAATGTAGAAACGCTTGTATAGCAGCTGGAAAGAGTAAGGAAAGCTGTGCAGGGTGTAAGACTTGGGGCAGGCAGGGAGAGTGTTGTGCAGCAGCACTCAGGAGCAGACAGGGGTGCCCATCAGAGTGGGACAGTGACAAAAACTCTAAAGCTGGAAGATGGTAACTTTTTTAATGCAAAAATGCTGAGGTAATATAAATAGGAGGGAGTGAGCCATGGAGGCTGAAAAGAGAGGCTTGGTAATAGTACCAGAGGATGAAAAGCTGACAGATGAAGCAGGCTTTTGGCCACACTCCTCTCCACCTCTGAGAAAAGCAAGTACAGAGGCTACAATGACGCTGCTGCTCTGCAAATGAGGGTAGAGTCCTTTGCCTTGGGTTCTAGGAAAGACTCCAATGCAAAATCCAGCTTCTCCAGCTTGGCATTGGGTTTAAAGCTTCAGTGAATATTTATCTTTAGTGTATCTGCAACAAACCTGTATATATATATATATATATATGTGTATATATATATATATATATACATACACACACTTATTGTTTTCTTTCTTNCAAAAATATTTGCCATACAACTTCTGAAGAACAAATAAAAATGGGTGCTATTAATGGTTACATAATAGGCAAGAAAAAAACCCAAACAACTCTGGCTGTGACTGTGAGGAGTCTTCAAAACTTGTTGAGAGAAGGGAATTTTCCACAATCTGAAACCTTAGAGAGTCATTGTGGAAGTGTAGGAGAATTGTGTTCAGAACATCTCTTGGTACTGCAACCAATTATGACTTCTAGTTAACATAATCCAAAGACAGTGGTATGCAGCCCTTTGGCAAAGTTTGAATCTGCTATACTAATTAAGCATTTTCAAAGAGATATGTTAGACACATGCAGATTGAAGGAAAGGACCCTGGCTAATCTTGTGCCCTGTGAAGGAAAGGGATTTTTCCCACTGCTTCATCAGGAAGGAGAAATCTTCACTCTTACAGTGGCACCAGACTTTCCAAACATAACCAAATATTATTTTAGAAAATGAATCACTGATCCTTAAATGCATCCCCAGATGTTCATATTGAATTTGCAGTATTTATCAAGCTGAGCTTAATTGTCCATTCAAATCACCCTAACTGAGGAGTGCTCTGCTTAAGGGAGTCACCATATGCCAATATAAAACCTGTGTTAAGAGACTGGAGAATCAAGCCTACGCTGTTTTACTTTACATCACTATGCATTGCTCTAATCTGAAGGAGAAATAATTGCAAATGTTTTAACTGTGAAAGAATAGGGAGTCATCAAACCTTCAATCATATTTTAATATGCAGTCACACTCCACTTTCATAAATAGGAATTGGAATAATTATAAAGACATCATTTTTAATTGTCACTCATCATTTATTCGGCTCCTTAAGTAGAACACACATTTAATTAATGCCTTAGGTTTCAGCGTCAATTACCACATTAGATGTTCTCCCATATTCATTCCATCTGCTACAAGTAAATACTTCACCACTGCACAGTTATACACCCATATAAGATCACGATCACAAATTTTCCTGCCTCCTCACGACCTATTGTACAGAAAGTGAAAAATTTTGCAAAACACAGACACAAAAAATAAGTTTTGGCTTGAAATTAGTGATATTTTCTTGCAAGCATAAGGAATTTGCTCAACTCGCAGGTACTAGTTTAGCTAAGAATGATATGTTGCTCATAATGAAGATGCAGAGCATGTTTGGGCTCTGAGATGCCAGTATGAACATCTTTGTATTACCCAACACTGAGGGCATAGGACATCATTTTGTAGTTTTGTGGTTTCAAGTATTTTTTTCAGCTGTCTTGCATTTTTTCATAGCTAGTTTGATTTAAAGTCTTCAGGTGATTTGGATTTGACCATGTTCTTCAGGAAATTGTGCTAAGAAGTGCTTACGTTCACTCTTAAATTATTAGATCAGCATCCTTATGTCATTCAGATTTTTGGTGCCCTTATTTCAGTGTAAATAAGCTGCAGACTTTGTGTTGCCTCAGGAATCTCCCTTCTCGGAGCCCCTCAGCTTGTTCATCCCCTTAAGGACAATCACATCCCTTCTCCACACTTGGAGAGTCAGTCAGGTCAGCTGTGTGCCACTACTCCTGAGTTTCACTCAGGTCACTATGCTCTGGAACACTGCCTCCATGCCATCTGCCTGCTTGATTCCCATGATCTACAGGAGTAATCCCTCAGCAGTGGGGGCAGACACTGCTCTCCAGGCTGCCTTACCCACTGAGGAGCCGGATGCAGGGTCAAGGCTAAAGCTAGGGCAGCCCGCCGTGTGTTTCCCTGCATAAATGCCACTTGTACTCACCCCATCAGGAATGGTCATTGTGCTGCTGCCAGGAAAACCTTAGGGCAGCTCAAATGGGCTGAAAAAGTAAGAAAAAGGAAGGAAAGGAGAACGCACATTAGGTGCCCCTAATTCAGTTTGGTCCAAGACAGCAGGGGGGAGCGAAACATCCCAGGAGGTGGAAGGTGACCTGAACGTGCTGATACTGCACAACATAACCAGCTCCCTGAGGAGTTTGTCAATAGGGTGTGCTGACCTCTCTTGTGCTGGGGCCCTACTTCATGAGAAAGATCAGTTTTACCAACCAGTCTCTCCATGGCAGAGCTTGGAGGGCTTTCACTTCCAATTCCTCCTTTCTCACACCCTGCCGAGAGCCCCATGCTGACCTTTGAGAATAGCCAGCACAGATGGGGGGGGGGGGGGGGGGGGGGTGGTGGTACCAAAAGGGTTCAGTTCTGGGGAATGTGCCTGAAACTGGCTTGCCAAACTGCTTGCAAGCATTTTCTGGGCCATTTACTGCTTCTCTGAAGTTTTTCAAGCATCTACATGCTTTAGGTGCAACTGCTGGTACATCCTGGGAACACTTCTGCAGAGAACAGGTAATGATGGTCTTTACCCCAGTGATCACAGGGTGTAGGAGGGAAAGGAATGTGAGCCTGGATGGCTCCCCAAGGGTGCCAGAAACACACTGGCAATTATCTCCCCAAGCACAACACCAAATACTTGTGTTCATTGTAGTTAGGTTTTCCTCTCAAAAGAAGTTATTTCCTCGAGCAGAGTCCAGACAAATGAAAATCCCACACTAACCCGTGGTCCTCTGTTGAAGTGGCATCCCCAAACTGGTAATCTCTATTATGACTTGCCCAGCATCTGTCCATTGGGTGGAATGACCTGAAAATCAGGAAGAACAATGAATCCCAGGATTCCAGTCAGCACTGGCACTCCTAATTGCTGCCCTGCACAATGGGTTGCTGTGTTACCCCTGCTAGGGGCTTCCCTGGGAACACTGTCATCTTTTGAGTAGTCATTTCGGTCTTTTAAAGTCACCTTAAATAACTAACTAGTATGACCTTAGCATTTGCTCATCACCCAGCAATTTCCTAGGCTGAGACAGACTGCATGTGCTTCAGAGATTTCTGTCTCTTTAGAAAAGGGCTGTAACTTATGTAATTGGTCATATAATTTTAAAACAATAGCACAGATTCGGACATTCATTTAGGAAGTGGATATGGTAAACATTAAAAATAAATATCCAGCAAGGTTATATTTTTTAGTAATGATACGTTTATAAATTTTTTTAGGGTTGAAAGAATGTTATAGGCTTGACATGATGGTCCTATAAATGAATATTCTTTGTGGTATAAGTACTTTATGAGAGAATGCTGAAATTGGGCATGAACTGTGGGAATAAGCAACATACTGACTTGATGAACTTTGTAACAATTGATTAAGTATTAATAAGACTCCATAAACAACCAGTTCAGCCTTATTTGAAAATGCAATTCTACTTAAAACATTTTTATGAGCAACTGAATACCACAGACCACAATGTAAGATGAACAGTTATGAAAATGAATGTCTGTTCAGGAATTTTGAAAGACCAGTCCTCCTGAATATTTAGTTTCATCATTTTATGTTGACTTGTTCAAATGCCAAAAGCCAGTCATTGAGGTTCAATACCCTGCCTCCCAAACTGCTGTATTTCTAATAGCCACAAACCTCAGATTTTTGAAGGCAATTTGATCACATTTCACATTCAGTCCAAGTAAGGCCTTTGAACTAACCTGCCTCAGGAATGTTACTCTTTTCTGTTAAGTAATAGTGAAAAATATCAATTTCTTTCAGATTTTCCATATCCTTCATCACAAATCTAAGCAACCCTGTGACCCCTAAACCTCAAGAATTTATAATACAGTTCATTTGCAGAGATCCCAATTCTGGCCACCCATAACTTACCAGATGAAATGATACTTATGTTTTGTTGTTCCTATGTCATCAGTTCTTTCAGTTACTGAACAAACCAGATCTTATGTTCTTAGTATGTACAAACAACAAAGAACTTGTGAGAAATAGGGGACAGAAGTGAAATAAGCAGGAAGCATCCACTGAGTATTATGCCCACTTCTGACTGCTCTTGGAGAGTGTAAGGGTTGGTGAGCACTGAGGAGGGCGGATCCTTAGAGCTAATGCTGCATTTTAGTACTCTGTCACTGACCACACCCACACCCATTCCCTATTGGGACACACTGGCACCTAATGTGTCTTCATTTTAATGTTTCTAACTTGATAAAAACAGAACAAAAGCCTCAAGCACACAGCCTGAAGTGCAGGTACTGAGGTACAGTACCATACAGTACGGTACAAAGGTGATATTTCCCAATTTGCACTTGTGTGAGTTTGAGAGAGGATTTGTTCTGATGTTCACTTTTCCCTTTCCCACATCCATCACTGCCTTTTTTTTCCCGAATGACGGCTGCATTGTGACCAAACTCTGTGCGCTCATCTAACTCCTTCCAACAATTCTTGTAATGGGCTGAGCAGAAATGGCACAGGGACAAAAGATAGAGTCAAAAAGCAGGAGATACTACCCAAAAGCCAGGAGTTGGGCATTTCTCTACTGTTTCTGAGACTCATTATTCTTTCTGTCCACTACATTTATTGCCATGGTGTTTAGGAATTTCAGCCCTGGATTCCCATAATGAGCTATTTCTATTAAGTGCTGTATAGAGGCAGAACAAAGAGATGGTACTTCCTTTAAGATCACACCGTGGACAACAGCAGATGGTGATGAGCAGACAGAGGGGGAGTACAGGAAAACAACAAGACAACTGTGAAACTAATTAGGATTGTAAAACTCTGGACAAGTCTGGTCACAATAGAAATATTAGTGGGTTTGGAGGGTACATTATTTCAGCTTTACAATCAAAGAAGCAGCAACCAGAAAAAAAAATCTACAGGCAATTTTTTTTATATGTCCTTGTTTTTGAGAAGGGAAAATCTCAGAGAAAACACCTCGAGTCAGTATGGATGCATGCAAAATATGTAATGTCCATATGAAAGGAACATTTTTATTTCCCTTTTTTTGTTATCTTGGATTATTGCAGACAAGCCAAAATACAACCCTGTTTTATTCTACACTTCAGGACAGTTAACTATCCTTTTCATGAATTCAGATATCCTGCAGGAGATGAATGCCCCAATTTTTCCTTTTCTTCTTTGTGACAATTGTGCTTTTTTTGTTGGGATGCTGCACACATTTAACGCCAACTTTTACCATACCTGGGAGAGTATTTACTTCTTAAAATCCACAATGTCCCCATGATAATGATAATTTTAAAAAAAGGAAACAGACACTACTGCTTTTCAGTTTAGAAATTAAAACAACTCTGTCCTTTCCCAGCACCATTTTATTTCTCCCTGAGACATCCACATACTGTCATTGTCTCCATATTAGTCATGTCTCAGAGATGGCAGAATCAGCTGAGAATTTATAAACTGCCTTTATATCTTTGACGGTTTGGACTTCAGATGCCTCCCTGGTTCTCCTATGTTGCATATTTTGCTGGTGCTATCCGTCACTCATGCTCCTTGCTGTTATCTTTGACAGAGAGCTTTTCATTAGCAGCATCCCTTCCTACGGCTTTCTTTGCATTCCTAACTTGCTTCAAATTATTAGTCTATATAAAGCCATGCAGTGCTTTTCTGTGATTTATCTCAGCAGACCTTGGAACCACGCTAATCGCCAAGTTATGGCTGGGCAAAGGAATGTGTGGGTAGCATTTGTCTCTGCAAGGAAGGAGTCCAAGAGCCAGCCATTAGGATATTATTAACTTTGTGTCTTAGGTTGAAATACTAACACGTCTCTTCAGTGCACTGAAAAACACTCCTGAGGATTTTGCTAATATTCCAGGCTCCAGCAGCAAAAATAGCCCACAACCAAGCTCCAGCTTGATTCTACAGCCCCCTTTGACATGCCAAAAGCACCATAATGTGAAAGTGTTTCTGAGGTAAAGTATTCACAGAGCACATCATGACAGGCGTGTTTACTCCCAGATGCTCTTTCCATTTGAGCTGGTGTCCCAGCCATGGTGAGCAGAAGTCTGTGTAACAGATGTGAGAGACAAAGTGCCACCTTCCCCACACTGGGGAGTGGTAGATGGTGCCTGCCCCACCTGGGAAACATGCTTAACATCTCTGCAACCCTTTGTAAACCCAGTTAGCACTAGTTAACCTTTATCTTATTTATTCTTTTAATTCTAGTTACCAGATAGCTTCTGTAGATCAAAAGAAGAGTCAGGAAAAAAAACAGTGGAACACCATTAAATGCATGTTACAAGTTTTGTCAGGTATGTTGCAGTAATATGCTACAGGGAAAATGGCTTGTTATGTGGATTTCAGTAAATGCTGAAACATGTGTATAAGATTTATATAATACTGTCGCAGACATCTTTTATGAAAAATCCTTTCCTTAGGATTTTTCCTCCTGAGAAGTTGTGAGGCCTCAGGAACAAAGTGTAAACAATGGCTATCTGCTGCTGTGGAATGCAACAGGTGGATCTGTGATTGGCCCATNTGGAGTCAGATCCTCGTCTCTTCCCTCATCCAAGAACCCCTGTGAACACTGTCACATAATACAAATTAGCTAATACATATATAATATGAAATATATATATACATACAAATATATTTTCCAGCTCTGGCCATCCAAATGTTAGATGTCTAATACAAAATTATTGCCTGAATTGCCTCTAGGGTCGATGAGCATGGGTGACTTCCCCAACAGACTAGACAGAACTCGATTCCTTACTTTTAGACAGCATGGTAAATATTCAGGCAGTACCATCCAATAAGCTCAAACAAAATGTACAAAATAGAAGATTACAGAGGAATTCATGTGTTAATATATCTTTTCACATAGGGGTCTAAAATTTTTGTACAGATCTTTTCAGATCAGCTGCACTGATCTCTATTGCACTGAGGACATCCTCACCAAAATTAGTGATACTTGTAAATGGAGTAAGAACTGGCATCCTCCAGTTCTGTTGAATACTATTATGCACAAGCAGGTTACTGGCCAGCATGAGAGTCTGGCAGCACACTCTCCAGGTGTCATGGTTACAGCAAAGACTGAAAGAGCTTTCTTAGGTAAAGGAACATATGAGAAACATTTTATGTTATCATCTGTTGTAAAAAGTTGTGAAAAGATAAGATGCTCAGGGCCAGAGGCCTTTCATTGGGCCTGAATATCACCCTTCAATTGAATGAGCCACTTGGCTGCTCATGAATACTCAGCCTTTTACCACCTTTGGGTTCTTCAGAAGCCAGTCTGCATTTCTATCAAAAAAGAGCAAACCCAAATTAGACAACAGAACAAAACTGCACCAGGGGATGTTCAGTCTGGACATCAGGAAACATTTCTTTGCTGAGAAAGTGGTCATACACTGGAACAGGCTTCCTAGAGAGGTGGTTAATGCCCAAAGCCTGACAGTGTTTTTGAATAGTTTGGATAGTGCCCTTAACAAAGAGATTTAACTTGGTGAGCCCTGACTGGATGGGTGATGTAAATCCCTTCCAAACAGGCTGTTTTATTCTATTCTAAACAGTAAAATCTTAACTTAAGAGGGATTCCATTCACCCTGCCATCCTCTCCAGCACTCTCTGTTTCCTGAAGAATGAGTCAGCCTGTTCAGTACCTCTGAAAATGTGCCTCCTGCTTGAGCCTTGTTTGGGAAGGAAATATTTTAACATGAATGAGCATATACTAGTGGTTTTTTCCCCACCTACCTGCAGAAATATATGGTTTTGTAGTCAAAGACCTGAACAAAAGTTGTATGCAAAGGAACTTAGAGGAAACTATTGGGAATTTCCTCTTGTAATATCTTTAAAACTACCTTTGGATACACCAGGAGGGGTAGTAAATACAGTGCGGTGTGCAGCTGCCTTACTTTTACATGGATATTTTTCATGTATATTTGTAACGGTCAGTTGCAAATTTTCAATAAACAGTAATGAGAATTGCTGTGGATTACTTCCTGAATATTTTGGTAAATGATTTTCTGGCCTTGAAGAACCTGAAGGGGAAATGTTTTTAGTGATGTCTAAAAGGAAGTACTGTGCTCCCTTTTTTTTTTTTTCTTTTTCCAGGGGAGGGGGATTTTCCCCAGTCTTTTTACAAGAAACTGTTTTTATGGGTAATTACTTGCCTTAGTGCTGCACATAGCACTACTGTATACAAAGCATTACTGTCTGACCTCCTCGTTAATTATGCTAAGCAGTACAGCTGCTTTCCACCAACTGATGAAATACAAAAAAATAGCTTGCCTGCCTGAGGACATTGGCTTTCTGAGTCAAGAAAAAGGCAGAAGCCAAGTTTGACCTTTAATCTGAAGTTTAGATACGTGCTGAGGGTTGCTGGAGACAGGGCTTCCACACATGCCCTGACACTGCTGACTCCAGCACCAGCGTGGCTGCGCAGCACGTCAGTAGCCAGGGCTGAAGTCCTCCTTTCTCCTTCACCAAAATGGAAAGTGCCTGTGATGTAAGGAAGTGAAGATATGGCTTGAGCATTGACAACAGCTCCCGATAAGGTTGATAAGCTGCTTTATTCTGGATGCTGCTTCCCAAGCACTTGAGGAATTTGCGGAGGGAACACACATTTGTAGGTGATACCCTATGGAAAAAAAAATTAATCACAGACTGAAATAAGCATTTTTGAAGAATGGCTAAGTAAAGCTAAAAAAGGCAACTCCTTTGATGCCATCTGGTGCTGCCCATTAATCAGACAACTATTCTCTTTTAATTAGGGACTAGCCCTGGTACGCCTTGTTATATCCATATCACCACAGACACAGATACAGAGAGCTCTCTATGTTCTTAATTTCCACTTTGTCCTCTACTACACAATAATTTTAAAGAGAATTAATTTTCCACTAGGGGTGTTGAGTGATTTCAAACCTTTGCTGTTGCTATCCTTATTCCAGGTAGACTTCAGTAAAATAAAGTGCTTCTCTGTAGCAGTAAGTTCAACACTGAACATTATGGCTACAAAAACACATTACAAATCAGTGTGCAGATTTACTTTCCATGTTTACATGTGATGGACCTGAGACATAGAGGAATTGTGCTCCCCAAATTCACAATGATTGGAAAATGTGCCTCAAGCTCTGCTTTTTCTTCTCTGAAAATGTGTTGTCGGACAACATTCCTGCCTCTGGTGGGAAATGGGGACAAGTCTTTCTTTCATTTGCAACCTAGAGAAAAAAAAATCCAACCAGAATCAAAATCCTTGTTGTCATGATGATTACCTGAGAGTATTCCATCACCTAGAAACAACGGCTCTGTTATTTTGTGGGCTTTTTTTGTCATTGTTGTGTCAGAGAACTTCCAGCAGACCCAGGGAAAGACCCTCTCTGGGTCCATTTTCCAGATGCCTCTCAGATGAAGAGGATGATTTTCCTTCTTGGCTCTTTGCCACTCTGTTAGCTGGGCTGCAGTGAGCCATGTTTATAGTTCACATGGCTGAAGATAATCCCAACAATACACACAGTATGAGGAGAGTACAGCTGGACTGCTGGGAAAATAAAACATCGGAGGATGAAAAAGCAGAGGAGGTGGGGGGTTTGGGAGCTTCAAGCTTTTCCCCCTTCAGCCAGGGTAATCAACACAGTCATAAATTAAAAATTTATTCCAAGACAACACATAAGTTACTCAGAAGTCATCATCATCACAGGGCTCTTGTTCACAGAGTCCACATAGAATTGGAAGGGAAAAAGCGAGTCTGCAAAGGGAATTGTTATTTTTATCAGTAGTTAGTCATTATTTGTGGTCTTTCCAGATAAGAAGGCAGAACATATTACAGTACTTATCACCAACATTATCTGCCATTAGACACAACTGAACTGTATTATTGCTTCTATTTTTTATTTGTTTACATTTTTCAGTCTCAGAGCCGTTACACAGAACTCAGCTCCATAGTCTCCCTTGTTTTGTCTTTTTAACTATGCATAAATAATTTTCTAAGCAATAGCATTTTCAGAAATCAAAGTTCAGTTTTGACAAGTGTGTGAGGCCTACATGGCATTAAATGTAACACTGGTTTGTGTGGCAAGAAAGTCCTTTAAAATTTGTCTAGTCAAGTATAAAATAACATTGATACATGCTCCTCATTAATCCAGAATTGAACTTTATGATCTAAAACACTGCTGTAGCCATTCACATTATTTTTCAGTGACAGAGTATAAATTATATAAGGTAAAGAATGTACTTGATAGGTTCTTGTTCTCCTTTAGGGCCAAGTTCAATAAATAGTGTATAAATAACATATATTGGAAAAAAAGTATCATTGAAGATCATTGAAGCCAGCATTGCATAAATTTCTGTGACATTCTGTTTTTTCACTGGACTACTCAGCAGTCATGAAATCTTTCCTACTTTTGCCCATAAATATCATTTGTTGAAAACATTTGCTGATTGGTTTGGGTAGGTGATATGCCTACCTGTGGTTATTCTGCAAGCTGTTTGCTCTGTTTTTTTATTGGGCTGTGCTATTCTGCATAGTTGTAACACCTGGACTAGATGGCTGAAAATGTTTAACAGGATAACGTTGAAGAGCAATTAGGAAAAGAAAAATAGGAAAAAAAAGCCAGCAAACCAACCACCTCTTGCAATTTCAGATGAGATAAATATTTTAAGGGGACAAGTACTGTGATGCTACAAACAGCTCAAATAACAAAAGCTGCTGCCCTACAAGCGGCTATGAGATCATTTATTCACACATACATTTGTAAATCTTCTCATCATTCAGCTGACTCCTGGGCTAGTCCAAAACAATGTTTATCAGGTCTCTCTAATTGTAAAAATCCTTGGGAGTCTGTCCTGGAACTGAGCCAAACAATCCCCAACAGCTTCAAACATCAAGTATTGTTAACTTCCCCCTCCAAATCTCTACGCAACTTATTTTTCCAACAGTAGAAGTCCCTATTTCCCTTTTATTCCAACAAATCGCTTAGTCTGCGGCTGTACCCATGTATAAACTCTATCAAGGCAAAGATTAGGGACTAGACAGGTACATATCCTTTCTCATATTCTTCTCCTTTGGGGATTCTTAGAAGGTGTGGAAAACCTACTGCAGCTTTTGTCTATTCATAACTTAACCACCACAATTTTTCCTTGTTCTCTCAAGGTGTGCATGGTAGATGCGCAGTATGACAAAAGTCTGATTTTATCAGAGACTGATTCACATGACAAATAGAATTTATATAAAATAGACATTTCTGAATTATTTCTAAAAGTAGCATCTTTTCTGTCTTTCTTTCTTTCTTTCTTTCTTTCTTTTCTTTTCTTTTCTTTTCTTTTCTTTTCTTTTCTTTTCTTTTCTTTTCTTTGTTTCTTTTCTTTCTTTTCTTTTCTTTCTTTTCTTTCTTTCTTTCTTTGTGGAAATAACCCACAGAGAATGTATGAAGGTACTGTATAGCTAAGATTCTATTGCTAATTATTGGACTAATTTGTAATTATTTTCTGGCTTATGACCTTACAAATTTCAATTAAATCTCAGTTTCTCAGCTCAGTCTTTACTTTGTTTCAGGCCACACCATTTGGACGCCAGTGGTGGGAACAGAGCACATTAAGAATGGTTTAATCTGAAAAGCTTTGCTTTTGAGAATTTTGAAAAACATGAAGAAACATAAAAATTGAATCTTCATTGGTTTTCTGTCTTTCATATCTACAGCATTAGTTACCAATTTGGGTCCACAAAAGTAGGATAAACCATTTATTTGCTTGAGTGTTTTAAATAAATTGCTGTACAAAGGACTAAAGCTGGGTGAAAGGCAGTGGTTGGCTTTTGAGCATAAAGTGGCCGAGTCTCAGGGAAAGCCCACAAGCTAGAAATGCGCAGGAATTGTGATGGGAATCAAATTTGACCTTTTTATTGGTTCCAGGAAAATCTTCTCCATCTGCAACACCGAAAATGTTCCCTGTGCTGCTTTTGTTTCAGCAAGGCTGGGAAACAGGAATACAGCAGAGCCAGGAGAAAAGCTATTCTTGCAGATTTCCCAGCTCAGCTAAACCCGGGACGAACGGGAAAGCCCTGAGAAAGCCTGGAGACTCCCAGCAGAATGCGGAAGTTTCAGGAGACTTGTCCACAGGGAACAGGAACGGGAAGGTCAGGCTTGGGAAGCAGCAGGAACAGCCTTCGGTGTGGTATTTCTGTACTGCCGCTTCCTGCCTGGTCTGAGGCAGGCAGGAGTGAAGTACGTGACTGTTTTAGTGAGGTTCTCAGAGCCCTGGTTCGGCGTGCTCTGCCCACAGAGGTCAGGGGCCAGGCAGCAGAGCTAAGGAGATTGTGTGGGATGTAAGTCGCTGGAGGACGTGGCAGACTGTCCCTGATATAGCAAGCGCCGCTAAGTGGATAAGACAGGGTGCCAGGGAGCGGCGGCAGGGTGCCGGCCCTATTTCTGCAGTGCTCTCCTTGCAGCTCATGCAACTGGCTTCAGGTGGTTGTACCTGGCTTTCAGACTCTGCTACAAGCACCCTGCAAAGGCCCTTTGCAGTCCTAAGCAAAGGCTTTGCTATCTACTGATAACAAAGATACTCCAGAAGCGATACTCATCACCAGTTCTCTAGTACAGCACTGCAGGATGAAGAATTTTGCACTTGTAACCTGCACAAAAAGGATGCTGTGATGTCCAAACCATGTCAGTCTACAATTTTTCATGTGTTTCATGTTTTCCTACTTTCTTTCTGTTTCTTGACATCCACAGTACACTTTAATAAGATTTACCCAGAACATTACTCTAATAACACTACTACAGTTCATTTCTATGGTGCTGCTGTTAATATTTAATGGAAAATGAGACAGGTGCCCCATTTTATGAGGCAATAATATGTTTTCTGACTGGATAAACTATGCATGCTGAAGGACTGAATAGTTTTGCCCTACATGAGATGGAGATTATTGCTAAGGGAAATATGATGTCTACTGTATTCTCCTAACCTCCGGTGTTGTCTCAGTTTAGGAAAGGACAACAACGTCCCCCAGGCTGCCTGCCAATCTAGTTTGCTGTGACCACCCATCATCTTCCATGTCTCAGAAATCATCCTATGCGATTTCAGCTGCTTAGCAAATAAGCAAAAAGTGACTACCAGATCTAGAGCAAGAATGACATAATGTTATTTACTCTTTCCCACATGAAAATTTATCTTTCCTGAAATTACAGCAAGGAGAACAAAAAAAGTTGTGTGCAGTTTTGTTCAGTGTGAAGGAGGCTGCTGTGCTGCAGGGTCAGAGCATCATCTGCATCTGACACAAGTCAGTAGAGCTCTGGTGCTGGGATATGTTGGGTAAGAGTTTGCTTAATTGCATGGTGCACTCAAAGCCTCCTGAAATGAAGCCAAAATGAGCATCTGTGCTAGAAATTCAACCCCATGATCAGGGTCTTCTTTGTTCTCCCTCTTGCAGAGTATGAGCTTTCATTTTAGGTTTAAACCCAAAGGCTTTTGCATTTGTTCTAGGGTTTTGCAGATGGTCTAACAAAAAATGAATAATCTTTGGACATTTTGAAGCTGAATACCGACAACGTACAAATGCAGAGAAACTCAATGACCCTTGTTGTCCTGAGTACTCATATCTATATCTGTCAGAACTATAATAAAACAAAGCCATCATACTTTATGGTGATATAATCCCATGTCACATGTGAACATAAGACTCAGAGCACGCCCTCCTGCTGGGTGCATCTCAGCCCAGACAGCACGTCATGCTCGTGCCATGGGACCCTCCTGCTCCTCTCTCCGCGTCCGACCGAGCTGCTCAGCCTCACTTGTTTCCCTCAGGTGCTAAGATGTTTCAGTGAATGCGTCCCTCGTGGAGGAATGTCATTACAAGCCCTCTTTGTCAGGTCAGCAGGAGCCTGGAGAAGCTGTGCGCGCTCCAAGCAAACCCAGTGGTGCAAGAGGCCAGCCTTTTTTTGTGGTCAGCTTTCCTTTCGCTGAGTTAGTCCCTATATTCCTGTTATGATGATGGTTGTGACAAGTCCAAGACTCTTAACATTCCAACAAATATCTGAATGAATAGCCAGACTTCAGCAAGTTCACCTGGTTCTATCCAAAATGGGGCCTGAAGAAAGAGACAAACTAGGAATGTGGAGACTGACTTAGTCACACTGGTACGGGCAACATGGCTGAGCACCAAACAGTCCCTTTATCAGGGCATAATAAAATGGCAATGGCTCTGCCAGAATTTTCCTTCTCAGGGTAATTTTCTTATGATTTTGAGAAATCCTTGAAGGTGGTTGCATCAGTGGAGAGGGCAGGCAGGTCTCAGCACCTGCTGCTGTTATTTTGAATGGGTCCATTTTTCCTGATCTAAATTTCACTTCCAAATACCTAATTAAACCTGAGCATCACATCCTAAGTGACACAGGCCTTTGGTACACAGAATACTAGGATGTATGGCTTCCAACTTAAAAATATTTTAAACTTTATTTCTGCATTTAAAAATCATGTTTTAAACTGACTATGGGAACAAATATATGCAGTGAAATGAAATTCTTCTCTCAAGGTCCTCAGTTATGCTTAAATGTTTTTATGCCATTTGAAAATGAAGTTTTGGGTTATCTTCTCAGAAAGTTATTACTGACTGCCCATTATTCAGGCTAGGTGTGGGGGGAAAAAAAACAGCCACATATTATACGGGGTTAGATAATGGGCCTGGGAGAGGGCCGTCAAAAGGACATGTGAAAGGGGACCCATCATCAGACATTGCCTTTAGATTTCAGGCAGTTCATAATCTGACAAATTGCCTCATCAGTGTTCTCTATCCAACACATTTTGACTCTGTCTTTTTTAATGAGCAGCAAGTTACTGCCTGTGTCAGCATTTTGAAGTCTGTCCTGTCGTTTTCTTTGCTTTATAGAGAGATGGAGTTTCCTGTGGTATCGTCTATGTAACTCTCCCAGCTCTGAAAGGTGAATACTGGGTGTTGTGGAGTTATTACTTAATTATTTCATGACTGATAGGAAGAGTTGCTGTGAAGTTGCTGTGTGATGTCTTCTCTTAAATTTCCTGGCCTCATTTCTTTCCAGTTTCCTCTCAAAACAGAGCTGTCTTCTACCCAAAGTGAAAATTAGAAAGAATAACCACAAACTGCAGCTCCAAAAATCACAGTAGCAATGATAGAAGAATGTATTCTGAGCAGCATCAGTTTATAATTAAACCATTTGTCTTTCACAAAAGGTGTCTACACTATTCTAGTAAGATGTAATATTTTTTATAAGCTTTTTTTTTCCCCCAGATTTCTTTTCTGTTGGAGAACAGAGTATTTAAACACCGTCAGTAGCAGCAAATAATATCCTCCTAATACCACTTTTAGCTGATGCATTTGGGACTTTGGCAGACTGCAGTGTTCTTTCAGCTAATGGTTAAAATCATCACTGCATGCAAATGTTCCTCATAAATAGCTCCAGGATCTGCCTCTGCAAGGTGATGAGCAGCCTCAGCCCTTAACAGTATAAAGTGGGAGTCTGGCAATCATCTCATCTCTTGGGATCAAAGGACAGGAAAGGCTGAATGCTGAGCTTTGGGCATGATTTCTTTTCCTGCGGTTGCAGTATTCATCAAGTTACAAAGCAGTTCATGGTTTGAGTGGCGTCAATGTGAAATTTCTATTCATCTGTTCTTAGGTTTTCCTAAGATCCAGTGACTCAGCAATCAAAGTCCACCCTCTTAGAGGTGAGGGAACCTCCAGTGGGCATTTTACATTATCTGGCACTTTGCCTGGCTTCAGCAGGTTGCCACTCTCCCATTCTTCTCTTGGCTCTCATAAGGAGAGAAATTATCACACAAAAATTCTCAGTCCATATGACCCCATGGGTCAGAGCCTCTGGGTGGTGTACTTCAGCACAGTCCCAGCAAAGCCACCCAGAGAGGACACGGGCAATGGCTTGGAGAGAAATCAGTGCCTCAGTGCTTTCTGCCCTCCAAAACCACTTCATTCTGTCCACCTCAGACTTTCCCCTGCCCTAGCTTTTCATCTATTGTCTGTCTGGGTTCTCACAAGTCATGAAAAGCATTTTGTTGTGTTCTCTTCCCTTCTATAGCCGGCACTTCCTAAGCATCCAAGTGCCTTGCATTTTCCACAGCTGGCCTCAAAGACAGTTGCAGCCTCGGGCGCAGGGCTGGGTATATCAGCTATGGTCATGATTTATTTTTGGGATGCAGGACTATGCCCACATCTCAGCAGCTGTGAATGTTGGCATGTGCTGGGGACAGGAAAGGTTTACATTGCCTGGATTCCAGGGGACTGATTTAGAGCGACTCATTTTGAGGCAGTTGGCCAGATAAAACCCATGCTGACTCCCCCTGGAAAGCTACCATCTAAAAACAATATAGTCTCGTCTTCAGCTCTAGGGCAGCACCCTCAAGAAAACCAGCCCTCTCTTTGATTCCTCTTTCTGCTGCAACCCCACTCCCTGGTGGGCAGAGAACACTGGGCATTGGCTGGGATTGTGTGTGTTATCTTTTGTGTACGTCTGTTATGGGTGTCTTTTCTTAGGAATGCCAGGGTGCCAAGCCCACCTCTCCTATCAGCACATGGGGGATCAGAGCTGCACTGCTCAGCAGCCAAGTGTGTTGATGGAGAGGTGATTTGGGGCTTTTTTTGCTTTGAGTCAGCATCCCCAGACCACAATGAGACAGCAGGTGATTAATTTCTGTCACTTTTTGGCACTGTGACCAGCCTGTAAAACATTTTGCCCTAACACAAACAAGATATGATGTAATTATTAGGAGAACAATTACAACTCTTAACAACTTCTGTTTAATGACGATAGTAATGACAGTAATGGCAGGACAGTTCACCCTTCTCTGAGTATGCATTTCTTAGTGATGTAATACATTCCAAGCTTTAAAGGACCTTTGTGGTTGTGATAAATGAAATGATTCAATAAATTAAACATGGTTTGGAGAGGGAGAGAGTTAGTGAGTGCTGGCTGATACCTGGTTCATGTCAAAATCAAGCAGCAGCAATCCTGAAGCTTTGCTTGGTGCAAAGCTCTTCTCGTGGTTAGGCTTGCTTGTGGAGCAGCGTGAGGTGCTGTGACCTGTCTAAGCTGCCTTGCAGGAATCAGCTCTGCCCCATCTGGCCCTGATTCTCTGCATGACAAATGCTATCTCCCCTGCACAGCTGGGAATAGAGCCATGTCCTCAGATCGCAGCTCATGAAAAATCTGGGTGGGAACAGTATATATTTTAGAAATGCCTGATGCAAGTAAATTGCTAAAGCAGCCCCTTTTTATTTGATGGTTTAATTAACAACCATCATGTTAATGCATTTAATATGATTCACAGAGCTTAACAGAAGATTTCTTTTCTGAGGCAGGGACCATCCCTTCCCTTTATGATTTANCTCCAAACAGATGTTTTTATATTACTTTCTTTATTGTGTTTAATAACATATTATGAGACTTGCTGTAGTCATAACACGTTGTTAAAAATTTTCTGTAGATACAACATTTACTTTTGATTAAACAAATGTGCGGGGAGTTTAGGATATCCCAGTGTTATTTAATGTTATTACTCTGCTATTTTGGTGCAGTTAATTGAATTGCAGAAAGGGCTACTTCAAGAAAATATGAAGAATATCTTTCTTTGTTTCTAAACTTAAGGTCAACAAATTTACTCCTTCATGGTTTAGTGATGAACATCTCATTCTGTTTAAGTTAAAAATAAGTCATATTTCCTTGCTTAAGCATAGTTTCTTGATAATGGCAAAATGCTAGTTCTCAAAATACAGATTACAAAGCAAAGACCCAGATGAGCAAAGTCAGCAGATAGCAGATATGTGGTGCTGGACACACCATGAGTATAAACAGATTAAAATCCATGGAGCTAGAGAAATGGAAGGTCAAGCTTTTTGATCCTTTCTTAGTCAAGGATTCTGTCCTGAAAATAAAAGAGAGGTAAGTTTCTCTGGACTAGAAGACTGTGTGTACAAGAAAAATACAAAAAAAAACCCAATCCTAAAACCCTCGAAAAAAATTAAAAAAAAAAAAAAAGAGGGTAACAGCAAGATCAACTGGTTTCAAAGAAAAATATATCACTGAAGGATGAAAGTGGGAGAGCAGTGAACATGAAATTATCATGGGTAAAGAAGGGAAGTCTCTCATGGTGGTTGGAAAGGCACCACTTCCTTCTTATCTTTGATTTTCAAACACGTTGATGCGTCTATATAGAAGAGATTACAGAGGTTAGTCTCTGTTACATTTTGTCAGGACACTGACTTTTTATGCACATTCTGTANCAGCAAGATCAACTGGTTTCAAAGAAAAATATATCACTGAAGGATGAAAGTGGGAGAGCAGTGAACATGAAATTATCATGGGTAAAGAAGGGAAGTCTCTCATGGTGGTTGGAAAGGCACCACTTCCTTCTTATCTTTGATTTTCAAACACGTTGATGCGTCTATATAGAAGAGATTACAGAGGTTAGTCTCTGTTACATTTTGTCAGGACACTGACTTTTTATGCACATTCTGTATACTTTGAATCTTGATTCCCAGAAGGCATTTGACTAATACAGCGGTGGGTGATGACCAAGATTGTGCTGCAGGAGGTGAAGGAAAAATAGAAATCTCTGAGCAAAACACTGTTTTAATATTATTAGTCACCATCATATAAGCAGAGCCCTCTGCATCTGCCCACAGTTAAAGGGAGGCTGTCTCTGTTCAGGTTACCAGGTCAAGGTGTCCTTGGCGTAGATAACTTGATCATTAGCTTCTTAGCACAAAGTTTGAGCTTTAATATGTATTACTTAGCTGCCTGTCATATAACCTCCGTGAGTCTGTGTTGCAGACTACCCTTATCTAAATAATTAACATTTGATCATAAGTGGTGGCTAAAAAAAGGTGCAGGAAAGATCAAAACAGTGCCCTAATTAAGCAGCATCCCCTTGAACACATTTGCAGTCTCAAGGTGACTCCTCAGTCTGTGCTCCTCAGCCCAGCGACAGGATTGTTTGCCGAAGTTTAGAGGAGAGCAGTTGAAAGACAACAATCTGCTCAGGGCCTGATTCCTGGAACAGGGAAGAGAGGAAATTCTCACTTGCAAAAACTGTCATGCAGAGGAGCTCAGCACAAAGTGTAACCAGGGCTCAGTTCACCAGTTGAGTTATGCACCCCTAAAGCATGAATTTAATCTCAGACGGAGTTCCCACAGGATGTAAAGGGCACGGTGCTCTGCTGTCACGAGGGTACAGCACACAAATTGGAGTAAGGAGACATTAGATCATTACACTAAGAGGGAAGTGAAGGGCCCTAACTACTTCTTGGAAAGGGTGCCCTTAGGGAGCTGGGAGAGGTCTCAGGAGAGGAGAGATAGGCAACAGCNTGTTGAGAGAAATTTCTGGAAACTATTGCGGTCCTTAACATTTTAAAAGGACGTTTGTGTCCTGAACATTTAAACTGTGATTGAATTGGACCATGCCTCTCTCTCTAGACTGTAAATAATTTGCAGTGAGAGCTGTTTTTATCACTGTGCTTCAAACAACACTCAGCATATTGCTGGAACCAATTATATAAATAAATTATATAATATGTCTTTGGGTAACTTAAATACCATGCTGAGCAGTCAGTAGTTGAAAACTGAAAGATGCCCAAGCCAAACCTGAAAATAAGGAGATAAAATGTTAGATAATTCAGTCATATTTAGTATAGTTTTATTATCTGCAGCAGCTTGGTAATATAAACAGATATTTGCATTAAAATAGCATTGTTCCTCCAAACAGATGTTTTTATATTACTTTCTTTATTGTGTTTAATAACATATTATGAGACTTGCTGTAGTCATAACACGTTGTTAAAAATTTTCTGTAGATACAACATTTACTTTTGATTAAACAAATGTGCGGGGAGTTTAGGATATCCCAGTGTTATTTAATGTTATTACTCTGCTATTTTGGTGCAGTTAATTGAATTGCAGAAAGGGCTACTTCAAGAAAATATGAAGAATATCTTTCTTTGTTTCTAAACTTAAGGTCAACAAATTTACTCCTTCATGGTTTAGTGATGAACATCTCATTCTGTTTAAGTTAAAAATAAGTCATATTTCCTTGCTTAAGCATAGTTTCTTGATAATGGCAAAATGCTAGTTCTCAAAATACAGATTACAAAGCAAAGACCCAGATGAGCAAAGTCAGCAGATAGCAGATATGTGGTGCTGGACACACCATGAGTATAAACAGATTAAAATCCATGGAGCTAGAGAAATGGAAGGTCAAGCTTTTTGATCCTTTCTTAGTCAAGGATTCTGTCCTGAAAATAAAAGAGAGGTAAGTTTCTCTGGACTAGAAGACTGTGTGTACAAGAAAAATACAAAAAAAAACCCAATCCTAAAACCCTCGAAAAAAATTAAAAAAAAAAAAAAAGAGGGTAACAGCAAGATCAACTGGTTTCAAAGAAAAATATATCACTGAAGGATGAAAGTGGGAGAGCAGTGAACATGAAATTATCATGGGTAAAGAAGGGAAGTCTCTCATGGTGGTTGGAAAGGCACCACTTCCTTCTTATCTTTGATTTTCAAACACGTTGATGCGTCTATATAGAAGAGATTACAGAGGTTAGTCTCTGCTACATTTTGTCAGGACACTGACTTTTTATGCACATTCTGTATACTTTGAATCTTGATTCCCAGAAGGCATTTGACTAATACAGCGGTGGGTGATGACCAAGATTGTGCTGCAGGAGGTGAAGGAAAAATAGAAATCTCTGAGCAAAACACTGTTTTAATATTATTAGTCACCATCATATAAGCAGAACCCTCTGCATCTGCCCACAGTTAAAGGGAGGCTGTCTCTGTTCAGGTTACCAGGTCAAGGTGTCCTTGGCGTAGATAACTTGATCATTAGCTTCTTAGCACAAAGTTTGAGCTTTAATATGTATTACTTAGCTGCCTGTCATATAACCTCCGTGAGTCTGTGTTGCAGACTACCCTTATCTAAATAATTAACATTTGATCATAAGTGGTGGCTAAAAAAAGGTGCAGGAAAGATCAAAACAGTGCCCTAATTAAGCAGCATCCCCTTGAACACATTTGCAGTCTCAAGGTGACTCCTCAGTCTGTGCTCCTCAGCCCAGCGACAGGATTGTTTGCCGAAGTTTAGAGGAGAGCAGTTGAAAGACAACAATCTGCTCAGGGCCTGATTCCTGGAACAGGGAAGAGAGGAAATTCTCACTTGCAAAAACTGTCATGCAGAGGAGCTCAGCACAAAGTGTAACCAGGGCTCAGTTCACCAGTTGAGTTATGCACCCCTAAAGCATGAATTTAATCTCAGACGGAGTTCCCACAGGATGTAAAGGGCACGGTGCTCTGCTGTCACGAGGGTACAGCACACAAATTGGAGTAAGGAGACATTAGATCATTACACTAAGAGGGAAGTGAAGGGCCCTAACTACTTCTTGGAAAGGGTGCCCTTAGGGAGCTGGGAGAGGTCTCAGGAGAGGAGAGATAGGCAACAGCTGGGGTCAGGGAAATGTGAACTGCATCTACAGCTCATTCGAGGAGCATAAGGTCATATTTACAGTATTTGCTGATCAATTGCAAGATTTCACTGTACATCCTGGACAGTCTATCCTGTGCTGTTAGAAATCATAAAGTAATTCAATATGTAATAAGGGAGTAGCTTGGTACTTATCAAATCTGAAATCTCAGTGTCTGCAAGGAGTCACGCCCTTCTGCTTCGATGAACTGTTGGATAATAAAAGCTTTTGGACTTGGCATTCAATGAAATGTGAAATTGAGGTTAAATGCCAGTTTTTCAGTCCAAGCACTTGGACTTGGGGCAGGTTGAGGTGAGGCAATCACTCACTGCAAGGACATAGGGATAGAGATGCCTCACAGAACCAACTATTTTTTCCTTATTGTTTGAACCAACTTCAAGGATTTTCAGGCAAACTGAAAGCTAAAATCTCCTACTTGGGTAGAAACTTCTCTCCCCTATTTCGTTTACCCCATTCAAAAACCTTGAATTGCACTTTTAAATAGTTGACAATGTGTAATCTTAGGAAATCACATTCCCAGTGTTCAAACATATTTTGGGACTTTGCTAATATGATATTAAAGTGTATGAGACACACTGGCTACCATTTGGTCTGAAGGAAACAACAGATGCCAGGTAAAATAAGAATCCAGTGCTGCCAGTTGCAGGGCCTGGAGGAAATACCAGAGATGTCGATGGAGTAGAGGATGGTGATAATTCTAGGCTATGTCTACACAGCTTGTCAAGCACAAATAGGGAAACTCTGGTGCACCCCCTGACCCCATGCTCTGCATTCGTGCCACCAACTCTACACTATTTCTCAGTCAGCCTGTTGGTATGAACATTGCATAAGAAACACTGAGCTATAAATTGGGTTTGCTTCTAGGTGAAGCAACCTCAGGAGCCATGTAAGAGGGATTGCCTAGATGTAATTTTTGTCAGATAGGATATATAGTAGTTGCCAAGGCAGTAAGATTTCATCTATCCTGTCTGCACAACAAAACATCTGTCTCACATCTGAATTCACCCACATACCTGCATGTCTCTCCATTCATCCTTAGAGTCTCACCTGAACACAAATGTCAGAGGGTTGTTTGTGAATGTGGACTACGCTGTGCCCCTGGATGCTACTTGCTCTCAAGAGTACTCTTTCCTGTGAGACTTTGTATGGAGAAATTGAGTCTCAGGCCAGATTTCTCCCCTGGACCTCGTAGCACTTAAGTTCCAGTGCTGTCCTCCATCAGCAGAAGAGGATACATGAGAAAACTGCACGTTTTCTCCATCTCTAGGATGAATTATAGTTTTTTGGCCTTTCCTCTTTAGTTTCCTGGTAGTTAATTCTTGCAGAGGAGGGCTTTTATCTCTCCTTCTCCAAGCTTTCCTCACTGTACCTTTTTTAAATTCTTAATTCTTCCAAGGTGTTCTTCAAAGACCCTTTTTTCCCTTCTGTACCTGAGTGAAGCTTAATTGCTTTCAGATAAGGATCCTTACTGTTTCACAAGAGGAGAATGATTCAGAAGCTTCTGTGATCTTTAATGCAAGATACACATGAATACAAAACCTATGGAAGAACTGTTTCAGATGCTAGAACAGGAAGGCTGTTCAGAACTCTGGCTTTATGGAAAAAAATAGCCAGAACTGGGGTAGCTATAGCAACATGAATATAGCCACATTTGAGGGAAATCTAGCCCTCATAACGGGTCATCCAATGAAGCAAACAAAGCAGATACCTAAGTAAATTCAATAAAACTATTAAAACTAATTTAAGATTAATGTAACAATAAAAAAATCCTTTTCACAGTGTGCAGCAATTTTAACTCTTCAGCCTCAGCAAGCAACCAGGCTTATCACATCCCCAAACTGTGTTAGAAACCAACTGTTTCTTAGAAACCAACTTCAATTGTCAATCTGATGCTTAATGCACCCGTGTGCACGCACACGCACCCACATTCCATGGGCATTCCATCACATCTGCTACCTGCATGCATGGCGCTTGTGCGTGTGTACATATTCTGTAATGCTGCTCGAAAGCCGGGCTGCTCTTCCTTGATCTCCTTGATGAGATCAGCAGTGGAATCCTTGCAGGCCCTGCTGGTACAGGATTGGTGCCCTTCTCCTCAAGAAGTAAAACCCTTGGCCTTGCACTGGAGCCTATCCTTGGCCTGTCGGCAGCATGGGGCCTCGGGCACAGCCGGAGCTCAGCAATGGCAAGGCAGCACATGCTGGGCTTGGAGCTGCTCCTTTCCGCCATCCATCGCCTTCCCATCAAAGTCAGAACCTCCCCTTCTCCCAGAGCCAGAGACAAGCTTCTCAGGAGAGGAGGGTAAGCAGTTCCCTTTGTCTGAAAAGCAGTGAACAATTCCTTAAAGCACAAATTTACATTTTATGATTTTGGCCCTTTTTCTGCAGTCTCTAACTCTTGGAACTCTTTCCCTCTTTTATGATCCAAGCAGCCGCCCATTTTCATTTAAATCATTCCTTGAAACACTTGCTCTGCAAAGCCTCTGGCTACAGATGACTGGATATGGCAGAAACAGCGTTTGAATTCAGAACAAGGGTTTTGTTTGAGCAAATTGTTTGGGGGATAGCCACTTTTTTTTACCACACCTGGTATTCCACGGAGTATTAGCATGCAAACAAAGATCTATTATTCACTAGTCATTATTTCACTATTTTTCTGCTTAAGAGATCCACTCATCTAATCACAGCACCAAGGGAATAGAAACGTATCACATCATTTAGCATATCAATTACAGGCCTTAAATGAGGATGAGCCTATAGTCATGGTGAACAGTTTGCCATTTTACCTGTTGTCCAGAGTGAAGAATGAGGTTCTGTCTGCAAGCTAACAAACAAGTGAGCATTTTTGGGTAATTGCTTGCAATCAATAGCTGAAGCGAGTATTTTTTTCCAGCAGAACAATGTAATGAACAACTGATTTTAAAACAGGGTGAAAAAAAGTACTTAATTTTATTGTTTTGGATCATCTCCTTTACTTGACTTGGGGAGGGTCTTTTGTATCTATATATTCCCTAAGTTAGTTTGCAGAGCCATAGAGGAAGGGCTCCTTTTCACAGTAATTGTCAATGTTAATATTCCTAATAACTTTCAGCCAACAGTGCAAAAGCAGATTTCCTTGATCTGCAGTGAAATGAAGTAGCAGAGGAGGGAGGAGTCTCTGGAAACTAGAGACTCTTTGGGTCTCTTTGTTCTATTTGGGACAGAACCTCTCTATGCACTCCTTCTGCCATGTGCCCATACACGCTCGCACACACAGCCCTGTGTGCACACCATGGTGCCAAGTGCTTTGCCAATGCCAGCAAAAGCTGAGCACCTCAGAGGAGGAGGAGATGGAGGAACAGAACAGGAAAATGACCACCACAAGCCCTTTTGGTCCTGTGTGTTTTGGTCCTGGGATTCCTTGCATAGAATACCAGCAGCAGATTTATGTGCGACGCACAGCAGGCCAGATAATACAGTCGTGGGAGGAATGCCCAGTTGTCTATGTGGGGGCAGAGTCTCATCTCTGAGTACCATAAATTCCTTCTAAGATCAGCCAAAATTGTGTCGATTCAATCCAAGACATCATTAACCTCAATAATTGTCTTGTCCCTTTGGTCTCAAGGCTCTGTGATTTTTCATCTACTTTCTCTCTGTCTGGAGGCCCAGAAAATAGGCTGGACCATGCTGACTTAACTGCTCCATCAAGGACTCAGTGAATGGGAACAGCCGTCCTTCCCTGAGAAGATCCCAGCTGAATAAAGTTAGCAGAACCATTAGACACTAAATAATCAGGTAAATGATGATAAGGTCCCTGTGCTGAGACAGAAATATGACGCAAAACAAACCAAAGGCTATTGCTAGACATTTGTGTTCACAGGCAAATATTGTGTGGCCACAGGCTGTCCATTCATAAGGTGGCACTGGAGGTCACTGTGCTGAGCGTGGCCATTCCCCTTGGTGTCCCATTCCCAGTGAAACCACTGGGGCCAACTGCTGACCCTGGCCAGGGCTGTGCTAGGGGAGCACCATCCCACACTGGCCTGAACCGCAAACAGTTGTTAAAGAATTGTGGAGACTTTCCCATTTTTCCAAATAGTAAATAAGTGTGTGTGTTTGTGTATGTAAAATACGGCAGTTATGAAAAATCCTATGGAAAACCTGAAAATCATCTCCTCACTACAGAGTTAAGATGTAGGCTGCCTTTCATGCAAATACATATTTTCTAGTTTGTTTGCCCTCTGAATGTAAACCCAGCAGGTTGTTCCCTTGTTTCCCTCTGAGGAGATGAATGTGGCCACCGCTTTTGCTTGTGCAGCATGGGTAATGTCTGTGCTCCATCGAGCATTGCCTTATTAGCACATCCTGCAAAGTGATAACTGGTGGTGTAAAGTCCTTGCCTAACATTTATAAACACTTCCTCAGCAGAAACGCCAGGCACTCCAATGCATTTAATTTTAGGGAAGCAGCTGGTCCAAAACAGTGGAGACTGTATTATTAGTCTCTCTCTCTCTGGGGCAGGACTGATCATGCTGTCCCACGGAGAGAAGGGGCAGATATGGGTTAGGAGCAGCTTTGGTGTCATCCAGGAGTCTGGTTTTACTCCACCAACAATGTGAGTGCCCAGAGGAGAGGATATGACCAAACTTGGTTTCAGCCAGCCATATCCTGATGTGGTGGCAAACTGAGCTTGAGAAAAGGGTTAGGGATACTCAGAAGGGTGAGGTGTTGCATTTCAGGGGGTGCTGTGGTGAGGGGAAACAGAAAAGTAATACAATTGCCTTTTCTTCAAAAATGAAGGCAATTCAATTTTCCTGAATTGTCACAGGAAAAAACCCAATCACTATAAAGGACTATGCCTGTTGAAAGCCCACAGAGATGCCCAGCAGAGCTGAATGGTACCAGAATAATCACTGGTCTGTACAGACAGACCTAAGCTACGAAACCTCTTAACAAGCACATGTTCCTCATCCCAAGGGCAGTGAGGTGGTGCTGCCTGAGCCCTGCTTAATTACTGAGTGAGGAGAAAACATATGGAAAACCTCAGGATGGGGAAGCAGCACAAAATGTCTTTGTAGAGAGCCTGTGCCAGTAACACTGCCCTGCATCCTGCTAGGAAGCAAGCCAGGGAGCATTGCCTCAGTGAGAGGAGCTCTGAAAGCCTTGATTCAATTTGTACCCAGCTCAGCTCCACGACTGTCTCTTAGCTGCTTCAAATTACTTTCTTTTTGGCAGCCCAGAAATTAAATGTTAACTCAGAGAACTATATTAATCTCTATTAGGAAGGAGCTGGAGTCTAAATAGCTCGAACCCAGGTTTTCTGGTGTGTCAACTGAAGCAACATGCATTTATCCAATCTATAAATCAGTTTGTCTGGCAGACCAGCCAAAAGTAGGTGCCACAAAAATACAATAGTCTAAGCAAAATGTTTATCTCGAAATTTTTTATGACCTCTGTAAAAGCCCAAAACAAATAAGACAATAAAACTATGACAAAAGCTAAGAACTAGTCTAGGAAAGCTAAAAATGCTAAAATAATTTAAAATTTATTTATTTTAATCTCTTTTTCCAACACTGCAGAATACAATGGCATACTGCAGGTTTTTTGCTCCTACTGTGCTTATATACTGTGTTTATATAAGGGAAATTCCCTTTTCAGTAATTCTTATTTAAGAGAAGAAGCTGAAATTCTTCAATACGCTAGGCAGAGAAAATGTCTGCTTGCCATCAAAACTCATTTCTCTTGTTGAGGCAGTGGCCAGCACCATACGTTCAGGGGAAAAAAAAGGGCAAGAAGTGCTAAAATGAGCAATTACCAAGGAACCTGCCCCTAGCAAAAGTTGCCTTCTAATCACTGGGCAATTTATTGTTATTTAAGATCTAAAGCATGGTGATTTACATCCCTTGTAATTTGTTATTCTACTGAGTGCAACGCTTGGTGTTTTTTATTATTCATGGGCCTCTTTAAATCTTATTTATTTGCTGACCTCAATAATAGCAGCTGGGGCAGTAAGTTTCACAAGTTAATTATTGGTTGTGTATAAAGGCCCTTCCTTAAAAGAATTGTATTTTACTTACATTTGCCTCTTAATTTGCTTGATCCTCTCCTGTTCCTGCACTCTGACTATGAAAACTTCCTCTATAAGGTTCATTATTCTACTTTAAATGCATCCTCAGAAATCATTGCTTGTCTTCTTTGTCAGCTCCAAGCCTGCGTATCCCTTTCTGTGCAGACAGAACCTTTGTGTGACCACTTGTACCATGGATACTTTCTCCATCAGCTGTCCTCTGGCAGGTCTTACCAAATATCTCCAGGCTGCAGAATTGCTTTTGCCCTAGCAAGGTGACCACCAGGATGTTGGTAAACAACAGCAAAGATTCAAGAACTCTTCCCAAATTCTCTTCCTAATTAGGAAGCGAGCCCCTGAGCAGAGCTTTGGACCAGCAAGGCTTGCACCCTCTGCCAGGGCTGTCACAATGGGGAAATATATTGTCCCTGAACAAATCCTGCCTGACAGTACGGACTGAAAATAGTGCTTTGCTGGGCTTGCCTCCTTCCATGGCCCTTGCTGGAGTCTCTCTCCTCCCACTGCCTCCTCTGGCTGTCCCACAGCTGCCTTGGGCTCCTGCCTGCTTCCCCCTAAGGCACAATTGTCAGGGCCAGAGGGCTGGTGTCACAGAGACCCAGTGCCAGAACTGCCAATCCAATTCCTTCCCTCTCCCTGCATTTCCCCATGGGAGAAACTGGGGGATCACTCAGGGCTGAGGCACAAGTAATGAATTGCCAGTCCTGCCCTATCCCAGAATCACTCTGCTCTTCCTCATCTCACATGGGAGTTTTAATTCCTCACTTGACTGTCTAGGGGGGGGGGAAACCTTCTTCCTACTCCCTTTAAGCCCTGTGCCTGACCCCAAGCCCTCTCACACACTGCCTGCCCAGCCCCTGCCCATGCCTCCAACCTCCTCCTGATGCAGAAATGCCTCACCTACCCCAGAGCATCTCCCTTCCTCTGTGGTCTTGAAGTAGAGCATAGCTGGGATGCCGCAGAGCACTGTGTTCTGTGTTTCTGGAGTGGTGGCTTTTTCCATTGCTGCTTTTAAACCTTATGATCCTGCCATGAGCAGTAAGTCTGGGCAGATGCTCCATGTTACAAAACTCCAGAGCAACCACTATTTCTTGTCCCAATGCGCAGGCAACAGCATCCAGATGCACCCAAACTGCTTTAGCTGCAAAGCATTGTTTTCTGGTTACCAAAGATTCCAGAAGTGCCAGTGAAAGAGAATGGGAACAAGATTTCCTGACCTGCATTGTGCTCCCCGGGTGTTTCTCTCTCAGAAGTCCTCAAAGGGAGGGAGTTCCCAACCCCATGCCCTTCCCCAGCACAGCACAATCCCTGCCTGCAGTTGCTACTGTCTCTACCTTGCTGCAGAAGCGGGGATTAAATGACCCATGAGTGTGTATTTGTGGGGACATGCAGTAAATCAAATATCCATTTGGGCAAGTCATGTCTGGTCTTCTAATTATCTTGAGGTATTTGATGTTGACAGCTCGGGATCTCATCACAACTTGTGCATTATGTTAGTTTTCTTTTTTTTTCCCCTGTTCTCAGCCTGTTGCCTGGATGTAGTGATATCATTTGAAGGCTGATACAAATTTTTGAAATAGTAGTTCTGAGTCTTCCCAGTTGCACTGAAAGGACTGTAAAACCAGAAAAGAAACAGGCAATATAAAGTACATATTTTACAGGGGTTTAAATTAACCTTATTAATTTGGTAGAAAAAATCCAAATGTGCTTTTTACTTATGTGGGCTGGTGAGATGATGTGTACATCTCAATCACATTTCAGAAGCTCAGGTATTTTCCTGATGTGACTGAATCATGCAAGAAATATGAGTATTCATCCAACATTACTGGAAACCCTGTTCCAGCAGTCCTGGGGAAAGTGAGATAGTAGGAGTCAGGGCACACTGGGGAGATGAGAGGTGACCCAGGCACCAGGGCAGCTGCAGGCAGGATGGGGATGGACCCTCTGCCATGGGCTCCATGAACAGAACTCAAATGGAGAGGGAAGGACAGTGAGCAGAGGGTGGCTGTGCATGGGTATGAGACTTTAGTTTAATGTTCCTGTGTGTGTGGCAGGAACTGTGACCTTGCAGGGGAACATGCCCCTGAGTTCAAGAGGAAACACAGGGGGAAGCACTTTTCCTCGAGTAAGGAGGGAAGGAAAAATGGCAAAATGGCAGCTAACTTCCAGAGACTCCAGGAAAAAAAGCCTGGAGGTTTTGATATGCTTCTCTAGACAGGGAGGTTTTATGGGGCAGGCATCCCTGTTGGGGCTGGCAGGGGAGGACTGGTGCAGGTTTTACAGAACAGCAGACACAGGTTGCTGAGAAGGGAGGGATGGGAGAGTGGGGGACACTGTCTGAAGGAAGTGGTAGAAAGAGTCGATATTCCCTAGACAAAAGAGTGACATGACTGTAGGAAGGGATCTGAGGCAGTTTGGAAGGACAAGACAAGACACAGAGCTGTGCAGCCCTTCTCTCACCGGGACACAACTTCTAAGATGAAAATTTGAGTTGTGTTGGGCAAATACCTGTTTGGTCTGTGTGATCTCTCCAGAGCCATGGGACTGATAGGCCATCCCACGGTGCTGGCTCAAGTAGGAAAGGGCACAGCAAACCATGGCAATCCTGACAGCCCTGCCCAGCTTGGCTCTGTCAGCAACATATGCTGCCCTTCAGACATCTTACAGCTCCCTTGAACAAACACCTGACATCTCTTGGGGTGCATCTAAACTGCTGTGGAGATGGGCACTGGGGCATCTGGCTCTGGTTTCTGTCTCTTCCTCAATTTTTCTTGAGAAACAGCCTCTCTCCCCACCTTTCTAAACCACAGCTAGCTGTGCCTCCAACAACATATCCCTGTGAGGGGGTCCAGCAGGGCAGCTATGGACACTGGGGCTTTGCAGGAGGCTGAGCTCTGTTTGCAGAGCTGCTTAATGGAGGAAGGGGCAGTGCTGCACCCCATGGACCAGCTGGGTGAGAGAGAGAGCTACCAGGGTTTTGCTGGGGTTGCCCAAGATCTTGTGGATACAACCCATCATGCACCAAGAAGTCCTTCCCTGTAACTAGCAGGGCCATGGATGGGGGGCATACTGAATATACGTTAAAAGGCCTGTCTTGGAGATAGGAGTTATAAAGTAGTGTAAAGGAAAACTGTAGGACTTTCCCAGGGAAAATCCAGGAAGGCTTTGGTCCTACAGTGCTGCAGGGAAACATCGAGTAACATGGAAACATTTTCCTTCTCCTGATACAATTCCTTGTTCAGTGTTGGAAGGAAAGGACCCCACCACTCCCTCCACCTAGCAGGAGCTCCTACTTTAGCTCAGCCAGTGTCACACCTATAATTGAGGAGTACATCAGAAAGAGAAGCTCAGACCATTGCACTCAGTCTCAGGACAGGAGAGCTATGAGAGCTGACTCAGCAGGAGCTGCCTTTACTCCAGAAGGAGAGGATTTGCCCACAACCAGCAATTAAGATGTCATCTCTATTTGATACAGAAATCACTCTTCCAAATGCTCTACAGAGTAATATTTCCCTACAAATGCTCCTCAGTTCTATTAATGAAATTGTGAGATGTTTTTGCAATATTCAGGGCAAGACAGGACCTGCATAGCATGGAGGGTGACAGCACCCAGCCTTTTCCCATCTAACAAAATACCCACAAATGCTGTACAATGACAGCAAGCCTGACCTTTTTACAGACAGCAGCATCAAATTATCAAGCCAAATAAAAGGAGAAGCAGTCCTTCTAAGAAGGAAAGTGAGCTCTGGAAACCAAGTAATTTAATGTCCTTTAATGTCTCCAGCCAAGCTGCATATTACTTGGAGCAGTAAGGAAAAAAAAAAGTGGCAAAAAATCAAACCACCTTTCATTCCCATGAGGAGGTCACAGAGTTTATCATGTCCAAAGGCTTACAGCCTGGCCCAGGGGCTACAAAAACCAGCAGGAAGCATTCCCTCAGAAAATGATACATCTTTTCCCCTTCTGTCAGGATTTTGCTTCTCTAATCAGATAAAACCACATATTATATTCAGTATCTTTAGAAAAGAAAGATATGAAATGGTGCCTTTTATTCAACTCCTTTAAGGCCTTAAAGAGAACCATAACAAAAACTCCAGTCTACCTGCCTGACCACTTCTCTCATCTCATAAAAGATAGGGAAGCTGTTTATGTATTTTCTTTAAGCTTTAGTTCAGAAATTCAGGTTCTCTCTCTCTCTTTTTCTTCTTCCAGCTGAGACTTTCAGGTGTGCCTCTTGCTGTCATACTTGATGTTAGCCTGAGGACTTGGAGAAAGCCATCCACCTGTGCCTTGTAGCAGGAGAGCCTGTGGAGTACCAGTACCACTAGCAAAACCATGCCCAATGTGAACCAGGTGAACCCAAATGTGCTCAGCGTTTTGCTTCTACTCATTGAAGTCCCAGCAGTAGAGACAGACAATTTCTCAAAAATGATATAACCTTGTCTTTTCAGCAAATGGGAGCGACAGCTCATAAGCCATCCATAGAGCTGGAGAAAAAATTGAGGTGTGTCACTGACAAACTTTTGTTCATGATCTGAGGGCAAGATTACACTCTTGGGGGAGCAGATTTGTGAGACAAACCAGTCATGGTGGAGTTTTAACTCAATAGCCTGTGTTGGGGCAGGAATAGGGAGACCCCAAGACATGGAGAGCACTTACAGTCATTCCTTCACTAATGCCCTTCTACTGGAACTGGGCTTAAATGAAAGCGAGTCTGAGCAGGCTCTTGCTGTACCCCTTTGAGTGTCTTCAGTCAAAGGACTCCATAGGACCACAATTACTCCAAAAACTGGCCCAGATCCTGAGTCTAGGACTGCATGTGCAAAAAGGGCTTGAGGCCATCACCAGTGAATTTATTTGCTGGGGCCCTGCCATACTCTGGGAGGCACACTGCACCAGGCTGCTTTTGGAAGGTGGCTCCCTGCCTCTGCCCTCTGTGTGACTTCTTCTTCCCTCCATAAGATTTGCTTGTGCATCAGAAAAATGCCCGTGGGTAGCCTGAGCCATCTCAGCAGCTGGAAAGAACTGTGCCCTCTGGGAGGAAGGAAGCCAAGCTCATTCAGTTGTAGTTTTGGAGGAGCCAGGGTTATCCTAGCAGTTGAGCTTGTTGCTTGCCAGGAGGAGCAAGGGAAGTTAGGAAAGGCATTTCTAAGGAAAACCTCAGTCTTTGGCTTAAAATGTGTGGCACAGAACCCAGAGATGAAGTTGGGCAGTGAGTCAGGACCTGAAGACAAAATAATTATTGATGTTTGAGCAGCATTTACAGAGGAGAGAGGGGAGCTGTGAACTCTGACCAGTGATGCCTGGAAGTGATGAGGCACAGAGATGCAATACACCATGTTTTTTAGACATCACTAATGTTTCTGCAAGAGCCTGAGGGCTCTGGGGACAGCAGGCTCTGGGGACAGCAGGGTTTCAATCAACAGGGGCTGGGTGCATGTTCTGGAGATTTTCAAATGAAGCTGTAATAGTCTGTCATGCTTATCAGCATCTCTGGGTTTAGATAAGCACTGCAGAGGATGCATATTTAAACAAACATAGGCAGGACTCTTTTGTTTTCATCCATCACTTTACAGGCTTCCTTTTTAACCTGCTCAGGAGGTAAGACACCTGCTGGTGTGTGTGTGTGTGTGTGTAAAATCTTTCACATTCCATCTGGGTTCTGATTAATTTTAGCACAAGGCAGTCAATATAACTCATTGTATATATTTCAATTTCTAGATACATGTACATGTCATGTACAAAGGGTTGTTCAGGAACATGTCTATCATCCTATCTTCTTTCAGCATCTTAGAGAAGAGAGGAAAGCCATTAGGAAAGAATATGTATTTTGAATAATCAGAATTCTTCATCTTCACTTGTATGGACTTTTTCTTTCTTAAGATGCTAGTTTATCGTGAACCCTTGGACCTGAAAAGAAATCCCATATAATTAAAAGATTTGTTTTTCTTTTTCTTTCAGCAGTAAAAAGATAATTAAAGGGGGACCCAATCTATTCCTCTCATGAATAATCTTCAGCTTGGGTTTATGACTGCTCTGTGGTCAGCGGTTTGTTGGCCACTATGGTCTGGCTGTGCTGGCTGTGAGGAGACTCTGGATTCTGAAAATCTCTGACCTCTTTGCCAAGCAGTGACACCATGAGCTCCATACCAGCTGCCAAGGTCTGCTCTTGCCCCCAGTGCCCCAGCTGGGAGGCCTGGGAGATGGTGGGAGAAAACTTTGCTGTGCCAGAGCTCAGCCCTGCAGTGGGTGCCTGGGACAGCTGTCCTGGTGGCAGAAGCAACCTGCCACAAGAGTGCAATCAGCCCAGACTGGATGGTGACTGAATGAGATTAGTTGTGTTAAAGTTGTCACATGGTTGCACTTGCTGGACCACCCCCACAGCTCAGTTAATTATCTGTAAAGGTCCTTTGTTATCTCCTCACTTACTGAAAGGTCCTGCAAGGGGCATCGCAGAAGAGGGAGAGCAGCTTTGAGCATCATAGAAGACTTAATTAGCTGGACAAAATTTACCATGGGTGTAACTAGGGGGCAAGACATGACACTTCTGCAAGTGTTACTCATTCAACACTCTATATTTAATCATGCACCTCTGCAGCTATTTTGTGCCTCCATTGTCACTGGCAAGAGAGGTCCTGGTATTTCCCAGGTTATTGTGGTCCAGGCTGCTGCACAGGATAACATGGGGCATGTAGACTTTGGAAATCTTTTTTATAAATTAGCTTTGGAGCTCAATCATCTGTCTCCATCTGGATTTATAGGCGACCTTTTTTTTAGTTAAATGATTGTTTAAAGATGACATGAGAATATAGTGTACTTTGCCTGCCAAATTTTTGTCTCACTCTTTCTTGGATTGTGATTGAGGTCCTGCTTCTGCTTGCGCTAGAACTAATAAGAGCTGCAGCATTTATTTTGATACTTCTGGGCCCAATGCATTCATATGAGCACTTGCTGGGACCTGACAGTAAGGACAACTTAGCGCCTTTAACCTAAGCAGTGCCTCACAAACATCATCCACACCACCTTTCTGATGGGGCCACCCACCATAAATACCTGCAGTTCAACAGCCAGGGGGGCTGGATGGGGTAAATAATAATATTATTAATAAAAAAAAATTTTATTTATTATNACCTCCCCAATGTTTAACAAATGCCCCACAATTCAGCCCCCTCTTTGTCCTCTGGCAGATTTCCTTTGGAGCAGACAAGACAGGGGAGGCCAGCAGAGAGGATATCCTGTAGGAACACAGCTCTGGAAACCGGGACATGCAAGAATGGAATGATTTGCCCAGGGTCACAGAGGAAGTCTGTGGGGAGGCAGAGATGTAACCCAGGCTTACTGGGTCTCAGGGCCATCCTCTGTTCCAAACAGGGGATCATGGCCAGAAACTGCAGAGAAACCAGGAAGTTTTAGCTCCTGGACACACATTGATATTGTGAAATTCTGTTTTGTTTGTGTGACTGTTCTAGTTTCCCTAAAATTGCCACAAGTATTTTGGAAGCTGGACTGCTACCCTTTCAGCAAAACACATCCAAGCCTGGGAAAGGACCAACAGAGGAGCTGAGGGTTCATTATGGCAGGACACTGTACCACAGGGAAGGTGCATCTCACTGTAGTCTCAAAGCAGTGATTTACAGCTCCCTTGCAAATCCCCAGCAAACCTTTATCCTCTATGAGTCCCCTATTTTCTCTTCACCCTGAATCAGTTTTTTGTTCTGCTGATAAAGTCATTATCTTTCCTTCTTTCTTTGACCACATTGGGCACCCTGACCTTGCAAAAATGAGACAAAATACCACACAGGGACCTAATGATTTAAATATGAGACTGCACATTTCATCTTGAAATTCAGATGATCTTATTAAAGTGTGGAGGGAAAACAGACAGAAGTACAGCCTTTTGTGTTTGGTTGGGCACATGTATTATTTATGATGTAGAATGAATGACTGATTACCTTGAGTCTTGATATGTGAGGCAAATGAAGAAATGTTACCTCTTTATATGCAATGCTACAGTAAAGTGGTTTCTTCAAGCCTCTGATGTGGGAAAAGCTGGATTATGGCACATTTCACATGTTTGATCTGCAGCTGAAAGGTAAACAGGCAGAGTTGATTTATCAACAAGGACCTACAGTCATCTGTGGGGCAAATTCCATTGTATTTAACAGTATGGTACCCGAGCTGTATCTGCCCAGTATTTGCTGATTAAAACTTCATGGAATGGCAATGTGATTACTGGCAGAGCAGTTACCTTCACCCTTGCTACTCAGCTTCAAGGGCCACAGAGCTCTGAAGCTGAATAATAGACTCATGTCTGCAGAAGACTTCAGTCATAAAAATCAAGGCACTTCCCTGACTTTGTGATTTTCTCATAATGGCCATCAGGATAGCAGGTGAATTAATCCATGTTCCACACTGCCAAAACGATCTCTAAATTATTACAGCCAAAGAGAGGAAGACTGTGAATTCACATTTAGTGGGAAAAGACTTGGGTCACCAACCTGCATACCCCATCTATAATGCAGTAAGTAATCATGCTGTCAGCAGGTATTTAAAAATAATTTCCAACCCATTCTTTAAGTTATTTTTCTTATCACCTAAATGGAGAGGCCGACTCCATTTCTGAGCACAACTAGAGGCTGCGAGAAACAAAGTCCCGCCTTTCCCTTCCCTTCCCTTCCCTCTCCTCCGACAGGAGTCCCAACAACAGGAGCTTGACCATTTCCCAGTCACTGCTGTGCACAGCTCAAGCATTTTCCTGTTACATTCACTGACCTGTGAGTGTTGCCTGTCTTCCTGGTATGTTTACATAGAGCCTATAGGAAAGGACAGAGCACCCACACAGATAGACCTACTCCAGTGAGATGAGTTTAAATATAACTAGAGTTTGCAAGGCATTCTAAGGTGAGAAGCTTCACACGATTGCTGACTACCCTTAAAAGTTGTATTTCTTCTTTTTTTTTTTGCTTAACATACACTGTCTGTAAGTGATGACAACTAAATATAGGCTATTATCTCACAGGATAATGGCTTTCTGCTTCTGTATCGTGCTGAGTTAAGTTGGAGATACTCAGGTATGAACAAAGGAAGGATGTTCATTTCCAAAGCAGTGAGACTCATAGTGACACACTTCTGCTACCAAAGCTTTATTCCTCTTGTGCAAAATGAACTTACGAAGACATTGGAAAAGTAACTCTTCCTGTTGCAATGTGTTACAAAAAATTGACTCTCATATCTGTTGTCTGCTGCCTCCAGATATCAGCAAAACCATGCCAGATACATGGACTATTTTAGCAGACAACTAAAGTACAGTGAGAACACTCCTCCTCCTCCACCAGATTTTGATAGCCTTGCCCAGTGAAATAACTAATATCTGAATAATCTCATTGACTTTCTGCAGCTTTTTGGCACTGGCAGCCATGAGGGCTTTTCTACACGGAAGGTGTACTACTGCAAAGGCTTGACTACACACAAAATTGTAGCTACACTAGCATAGTAGAAATGGTTTAATTTCCCTAGGGCAGAAACAGTTATGCCAGTATAAAGAAGCTAATTTATTCTTAAATTTCTATTTCCATACAAGCAGTGTGGAATAAGCTGTACTAGTATAAAGCACCGTTGTGCCAGAATGAGTGTCCCCAACTAGTGGTTCCTATTGGTTTATCTATTTCAGTAAAAAATATCACACCTCGAACGGAAATAGCTGTACAATACAAAACCTGAGTCCAACAGGCCTAAGCAAAAACTTTCAAGACAGACTTTTATCCCCCTTCAATACTATAAAAACTGGCTTACAAGCAATCTGGCCAGATTTTTTTTGAGCAGTGGCTTGAACTACCTTTCAGTACTCACTGGCAAATGTGTGTCAAATATTCAGTAGCCTGATAGCATGAATGACAGTGCTTGCAGGGAATATTGTACTTTAATCCTTCTTATTCTCATTCTTCTCCTTTTTAGGCAACAATTAATGTCCTGTGTAGAGATACTGGTGTGGACAGGGACTGAGTGAGAAGCTGTGCTCACCAGGGCTGCCTGAGCACTGTGCTGACTCAACATCCCTTCTCCTGGAACTGCTCATTGCCTTTGGGGCCACTTTGGGTTTCCCTGCCTGACCCTGCAGCACAGCTGGGGGGACAAAGTAGGAGAGGATGGTGCTGACAGCTCTACCCACACCCCACAGACAGACAAAGGACTTTTAGAAATCAGGCAGACCAAACCACATGGCAGAACCTGTTCCCTTAAAAACAGAAAAATGCAACCCTCATCATACTGGCTACTGGTCTCATGATTTTGTGGGTCTGACTCATCATTCCTCATCTCTGAAAATTCTGCCTCACATACTGAAAAATAAAATCTGCTCCTAGGCACAGGTCAGGTAGATCTGGGATGTGTTTTTTATAAAACCAGGTTTATGTCTTCCATTTGGTATTTCACTGGCAGACTTCAGTGCTGGACTGGTTTGCTGCTGTGGAGAATAATGTTACCTGCTCTTGGGAGAAATCTCCCTCGGCAAGTTTAACCCATTTTTTCTAATGCTACCTTTGATTATTGGTGACAATTTACTTTCCTGGGCATATGAGCCAAAAGGGCATATTTGCCATTGTTGGTAACAGTGGAAAACTTTCTTCTGGTTAAAGGTATACAAAGGGAACAGGTTGAAATTAGTTTTGAAATCTCATTCATATTGCATCTTTAGACATGTAAAATGAGACCTGCATTCCAAGGAAAACAAGAAATCCTCACCTTTTGTTCACAGTTTTGGGAACATGCAGCACGTTATTGCTCTGGGTTGGGCTCTACGCTGTCTGTCAGCACGAGGAAGAGCACTCTGGAAAAGAGGTACTGCATCTTGCCATAGACCACACAAGCCTAAGAGCAGCTCTTCTGAACCAAGGCAAAAAAAAAAGGGGGAGGATGAAGAGAAGCACAGGTTGCCCCCAACCCCTTTATTTTTGGCTGTGCAATTACTGTACTCACCATGTTTTGACTTGTTTTTGAATTGGGATTAAAATCTTCAGTCTTTCCACTGCGAGAAGAAGGGCAAGTTGTGAGCTTGTGCTGGGGTAAGGCTTTTCCTTGAGAACAGAACTTCTCCTGTGTCGGGTCATTTGTTGTGAATTTTATTAGCTGGAAATAGTCTCCATTGCCTCCCAAGTGCAGTGTGTAACACAAGATCCACTCTTCACAGATTGTGCCCGGTGATTTAGAACGTGCAAATGATTTAAAATGATCCGTGCTCCCTCCACCTGGTGTTGCCTGCCAGGGCTGCCATCCTGTGTTTACACAGGGGCTAATAGAAAGATCCTTGTTAAGGCACTCAGGCACTGCTGAAGCAGCAGCATCAGGAACCTTTTCCTCTCAGATCTTCCCTTGGGGAGAGCAGGCAGTACAGCTACAGGTGGGCAGGAAGCTGTGATGGACTTATTGACTATTTAACTATGAGGGGGCTTCTACCACACAGAAAATTTGTTTGAAATTTAGCAGCTGGATTCCAAATCCCTCT
>WBNQ01019171.1:0-23748 GCA_013401375.1 Spizella passerina
TCTAGTTGAAGCTGAGGTAGCCCACAATTCACTTACCATGGCCTGTGGCCACTTTCTTGCTATCTAGTAAGAAAAGGAAGAAAATTCCTTTTGTGTGTGGTGCACCAAATGGGTCTGAAAGGTCCATTTGAGTAAGGGTAATTGAGACTGTAGAATATTACTTTGCCATCTCTCCTGAACAGACATGTACCATGACTTACACTTTGCACCTCCTTTTGAAATTTTTTGAGCAGTATTCTCTGTTTCCTGTAGAAAAATTATTAAATAGTAGAAAATACCTGAGCATGGGACTGGACTACAGAGATGAAGAGAACAATCACATTATTTGGCATTACAATAATTTAGAAAGTCAATTTATGCTGTATAGTATTTAAAGTGTGATTTAGCAGAGTAATTTAACCTTACAGTGGAATCTCTGATACAGATATCAGGTGCTGTTGTCCTAGCCCGAGCAGCCTTGCAGACTCTGCTCCTCTGGGCTGTGCTGATGCTGCCCATGAGTCAAGCACCTGCACAGACACTCGCTCACTCCCTCTCCTCTGGGGAGAAATTGGGAGGAGGGAGAGAAGGGTTACGTGAGAGTTCAACAAGTGAAGCAAAAGCTGCATGCACAAACAAAGAAGGCTAAGGAATTTATTCCCTACTTCCATGGGCAGGCAAATGTCCAGACACCTCTGGGCAAGCAGGGCCCCACCATGCCTAATAACTTAGAAAGACAAATGCTATAACCATAAAGATTTCCCTTTCCTTCTCCTCTCCACAGCTTTTATGGCAGAGCATATTATGCCTTTGCTCAATTCAGCTCAGCTGTCTCAACAGTGTTCACCCAACCCAGCTCAATGGCATAATGAGAAAAAGAAAAAATCTCCAGGCTGTGCCAGCACTGCTCAAGAGCAGCCAAGTCACCAGGGCATATTCAACACTTTCACAGCACCACAACACTGTTGCCATCATGTTGCAAAGCTCTCATACCGTCTCAGTGATTTCTCATGGGCATCTCCTCACAGCACTGACTCCTTTTTCTTCACAGCCAACAACTCCAAGTCCCTTCACAGTACAGAAAACAAACTCTACCTCTCCACAGCACAGCCAACAAACTCCAACCCTCTCCTCATCTAGCCAGCTCACTCTTTTGTAGCACTCGTCTTTTTATTGGACACAGCTGTGGCCTGTTCCTAACCTTTGGTGATTAGTACAGCTGCAGCTCCTCAGGTGTAAGATTACCTTCTGCACTATCTTTATTTTCTTACATTCTATCCCTCCACACAACACTATTGTTGAGAAAGCTAACTTTAGTCCTGAGGCAGAATACCTATCCATATAAAAAGATGGCAGTGATTCCTCCCAGAAAATCTTGGCAATAAACTAGATAGACATGGAGAGGCTTCCAGAGAGGAACAACCGTGTATGAGCTGGAGAAGGTGACACAGTGTAGTTCTGTCACCCTGATAGCATCTGGCCCATTGCCAGCAGAGCCCCAGCCCTTTGAAAGCACTGCAATACTGCTGTTGTTCTGCACTTTGATAGGGCTTTTAAAATAGTTGAGAACTAGTATAAAGTCATGTGCAGCTCTTCTACTCTTGCCATGCTTTGAAGTCTGATCCTTGTTCTTGCTCCAGCCTGAATTCAATGGCAAAGTGCTCTGGAGTTTAAGATTTTCACCACCTCATTATATTTACAACTTGATATGCTCCATCTGTTTTGTTCTTGTTCATGACTCAAGTCAGTCATGTTATATGTGTTATAAATATTTATAAATGCAAGTTAATAAACTGAATCCATTTGGAAATAAAGTATGGAACAGTGATATACAATGTTGGCTTTGTGTATGGATATCATTAACTGAAGTTCCATATTATATATACATAAGATCACAAGAAACAGGGAAAGGAATTGCCTGTCACATGCAACTGTATTCCATAATTCTGTTCATCTTCAAAAAGCTTACATTTTTTGCCTCTGAAGAAGCAAATTTCTATTTTGGCAAGTTTCTTCTTCAGCAAATTTGATCATTTTGGTACCCTCTTATTTCACCATCAGTTTTACTAATGTATGATTCATACCCTTATGTTCCTGTGCCAGCTTTATCCCTGGCCTCCAGTTTAGCTCCCTTTTTCATATTTTTATCCCCAAATGGTTTGTAGACTACAGATAAGTTGATATCCTTCATTCTCTGCCTGTATGAAGGTGATTAGAATGGTACACACTCTTTTAAGTAATGGTCTAATAGTGTCTTGAATCTTGTATTAGTGCAACTCTTTTTAACCTTACCTAAATCTCCAGGAAACTTTGTACAGGTCCTTTTCACTTTCTGTATACTTTCACCAAAATTATTTCTTTCTTCTTTTCTCTTCTGATGAATTATTACTTTTCTAGTATTTAACACAAAAATGAAGAAGAATGATAAAATGAATTTTTCCCAAAATGTTGTCAAGTATTGTAGAAAAACAGTACTGAATTAATGGCTTGTACAATAAATAGCATTATTACCCTTAGGCTTTATTATAGTTAGGAGAAAAACCTAATTTTTAAAAAATACTTTTTTTAGGCGTTGTGTATTTTTGATTCCCTTTAATTTTTAATTTGTGAATGAGTTAATGTAAAGCAAATCATTAACTTCTGCCCTGCACTCTGGGAAGCCATTTCATGTCAGACTAATGGGGCCCACTTATCCATGACCAAAATTCAGGAAAAAATAGAGATTATATTTCCATAAGCTGGTCTCTCTTGATCTATACCCATCCTAGAGTAAGAGAATATCTGCTTCTGAAATAACTTCTCTGATGCAGCAAAAAATAGGGGAAAAGAAAGAAAATTATAAAGAGTGAAGCATTATCATTCTTCAAGGAAAGTAATGATAGTGACCTTGTGAGAATGTTGAAATGTCTTTCAGTTATTAAATATTATGTAAAGGAGATACAGGAGTCACGTGAAGGAGTCTGTCAGTCTTTCATAAGTACCTGAGAAATTAATTTACTATAGCTGCAAATTCAGGTATTAGGAAGCACTTTGTGTCACTTCTTTTATGAACAGGTTCTAAACTCCTCTGAACCTGTATTTGTCATATTAGTAAATAAAAATTTTAAGTTATGACTCTGAAGAAGAGTGTTTGGCTCTGGGATGTGAAGTTTACATTTGACACTTTTGTGTTGGTTTTCCTTTACTATAACCTAGGCATATGAACAGAGGTGGATCAATAAAATTACACACTTGCTCTAGTGGATGAAAGGGCTGGGAACACAACAGTATTTCACTGACCTTTGTTTTATGTCACCAGGAACCTTAATTCCTGCTATTTCGCTGTTACTTGCTACTTAAGATTTTCAGACACAACAGAAAAATTGGCAAATTTGCTTTTGATTTTATACAAATAATTTTAAAATCTGCTAATTTTCACTTTTTTCCTTAAAAGAGGTATTGATATTTTCTACAGAAAGTAGGTCAAGTAAAATTATTTTTGTTGAATACCACTTCTTTTCTGAAAAACTGTAGTCAGCAATACCAAACACAACAAAGGAGAGATTCCAAAGATATTTTTATGCAATTGAAAGCATAAACAGAGATTTGAGTTGATACATCTTTGCAAATATGTGGGGGCAGGAGTTAACAATTGGGCCAATTTTACTTCAGTCCTCATGTAATTAATTTGACTTATTTTTATCCTAAAAAGAAAGGTTTCCTCTTGCTCCTCTGCAATTTTCTAGTATCTGTATCATATCAAAGTTCTTTGAGGGTCTATATTCTGGCATCCACTGATTAAGTGCTGTTTAATTCAGTTTTGAACAAAGGAAAATTAATTACAGCTGTTGCATTAGTTCTTTCATAGAGTCCTGGCACCTTGGGAAAAATGTAGAGATCTACTGAAATATCTTTCCTATAACTGGGAACAGCTCCATGCATTATTTTACACAAAATATTTCAGAATGTTATACACCTTTATTACTGCCAGAAATAATGAGTTTTTGTTAACTACACATGTATTAAATGATAACCAGGTGCAGTAAAAATAGACACTAACCTTTATTTCCCAATGCTAAACCAGTTAGCATCCACCACATCATCACATTTTACTGTTCCATTGTGAGGAGTGACCTAATTCTGTCTTTTTTCCCCCGGTATCTTCTTTTTGTTATGAGATTAGAAATTAGGAGGTTTTTGTACTAACATAAATGACATTTTGCCCACTCTGCGCTCTGTGATTGTCAGAATGAAGTCTTCTGTACAGTTTGAAAAAATTGGTAATTACATTTATTAAAAATCTTTGTCTTGCTGTGTAAGCTGTACAGAATTTACAATGGGAAAAAAGTGAACGTTTCTATACCTGCAAAAATTATAACTTTGTTAATATTTAGTAATATTGTTTGTAATATTACCATTGATAAGACATCATCTGCCAAACAAGCACTGAATGCAAGTTTTCCAACCAGAGACTTTGTACAAAAAGGACCTTGGTCTGTCCAAGCCATTGGCCTTCACTCAGGAGGAGTGACTGTGACCTCATGCTGGATTGCAGGCAGGGCAAACTGGATTTAAAACATTTAGAGAAGGCCACTGCAGAATTATTTCAGTGCAGATGTGAATTCCTCTTGCTTCTTACACAAATTAGTGTTTGGACAGCAGCTGAACTTAGGGGCCATACCCAACAATATGTAAAGGCAGGAAAGGTTTTTAGGAAAAGGCAAGTCGGGCAAATTAACTATTTTGTTTCATCTTCAGTCAGTATGAATTTCCTGAAGTCTTATGTTATTGGATGAAATATGGTCTTGTCTGTAGTATTAAACTAATAAAAACTGAGTTGAGCAGCTATGCAACAAGTTTCATGGCCATTCCTTCCATCCCACACATATCTGACACAGAGAAAAATCAACATTTATCAGCTGTATTTAAATTATATGAGACTGCTTTTTCATTTATAGAAAAATGTCAGATTCATGAAATCATCTGAAGGAGAGAGGGGGGAGAAAAATTTAATTCTTCAAAAAGTAATCGAAAACATACTGCCACATTTTAACTCAGAACATCAAGCTGTAGCTGTCATAAAACCAAAGCTATGCATTTTATTTTTATGAATTATGAAGCAAATTACTGCAGCAAATGACCAGGTTTTGATTAAAGGGCAGCAGGGGAAAAGGGAAAAAAAAGGGAAATTTTTATTTAACAAATCACAATACTGTAATTTCCTTTACCTAATATGAAACTGAAAAGGTGTTCACTACATTCAGTAAACTCCTCAGATTACTAAACTTCGCTGTTAACAAAGAGTTAAAATAATCTGTTGCTCTTGGCTTCAAAGTAAAAAGTGGGTTAAAATGGACTGAGAAAGTTTAGAACAGTTATTGTTTCATCCTCTTTGTTTGCACACTCAGGAAAATCTCATTATAAATGACGCATTCAATTCCCTTTTTAAAGTTTATCTTCACATAGATGGAAATCAGCAGTGTTATATTGAATTTTTATAAATTCAAGTTAGTGGAATGAGCAAAGTGAGGTTGTAAACCACCTTGTCTGCTTCTGTTCCTTATGAGAAAAATGCTGGCAAATGCTGCTTTAGCAATACACAAATGATTTGGTTACCATTATTAAGTTTTGATTATGTTTAAAATATTAACTGAAATTTAAAATGCTGCAATAAGTAGATATAAAACAGAAAGTTGTTTACTACCAACTATATGCAAATAATTTTCATTTAATTTTCTGAACTAATTTGGAAAATGTACTAAAGTAACTTGGAGAGATTCATTCTCTGAAGGATAATAAAGTATACTGCAATTCATTTTCTAATAGTTTGTAATAATTTTAAAATAGATGGAAATTAATATTCTGGAATTAATTGGTTTTGTCTATTATTTCTACTTAGAAATAATGTATTTCTGTTTTTCTTCAGAATCTAAAGGTTGCTAAGGAAACCACTTCTATTATATCTGTGGGTATTGCACAGAACATAACTATATATATAAAAAAAAGGGCAAATGTAATTAGAATTACCTCTATTCAGAAAGAACCTTCTCTTTTAATCAGCAAGTGATCCTGTTTAAATTTGTGTGTTTTAATGTAATAAAAATTTTACATTGCATACACCTTTCCAGGAGGATTTCTGCATAATTAGTGTTTTCAGGTACAAAAAGATAATGTCACAGCAAGAGTTCAATGCTGAGTTAAACAAATGGAGACTGGCTAGAGGAGTGGATGAGAAACTAAATTGGAACATCCAGCTGATCCTGGATTTAAATACAGTCATTATTCCTGTTTGATCAGCACTGTCCAAGCTGAAGTGCTGAACACCATTTGGTAAGAGGCACTGCTTTCTTGGAGGGAATTAAAATGTTGTTCTGAATGCTCAAAGCCATCAAAGTCTGTAACACATCATGTGAAGTTACCTTTGAGGGCATGGCCAAGTGATAGCTTGGATTAGCTCTTTGCTTTATGGAGAGACCATCCCTTTGGGAAACTACCCACTAAATAAAATGGACTTTGGCCTAGACACTTGAGCAAATGATGTAATTTGACCTAAAGACAACTGAATTTCAATAGGTTATGTAAGTTACATTTATATAGATTTAGAGCAGAACTAGAAGAGAGAAGGAATGGGGAGAAAACATAGCAGGGAGCAAAGGGATTCCAACTACCCACTAGGTAGAAGATTAGATCAGTATGATTACAGCCAGGAATTTTGTAATGAGGATGTCAGTGATGTTTACGAGCATCCTGCTGCCTGACAGCAAATATAGGAGTGGATATAACCAACCTCTCGGTGTTTGGGTAGCTGGCTGTGAGCACTGCCCACTCTGGCTGTCCATGGAACCTCCCTGGGTACCCCCTACCCTGGCCAGGGTGGGCCCAGGACTCCACTTTGTCCCCTGTCCCAGTCTGTCAGTGCCTGCCCCAGTGGTGTTGGCAGCAGGGCTGGTGTTGTATCCATATTTCTGAAGTCCCATACTGTCACAATCATATTTCTAAAGTCCCATACCTTCTCGGTGATATTTCTTGGGGGCAGCTCTTCACAGCACAGACTTCTTCTTCTGCTCATTACTGCTTCTTAGTCAGGGCTCCTTCCAGGCCCTCTCTAAGTGGCCAAGCCCACCCCCTTTTATCCCAGTTATCTTCACTAGCTACAGCTGCAGCCCATCAAAAACAACCAGGGCTTATCAGGGCAAGGCCTATATACAGATATTCAATATAAAATACTGATATTTTACTAGGACTCCTACTATAGGCTGGTCTGCAGCTCCCACAGCCAAGAGCCAGGTCCCTGCATAGCCCTGTGACCTGGGCTGGCTGCTCCTGGCCCCAGGACAGTGCCCAACACCCAGGGTTGTGTCTGACCCACGTTCTTCTTACCAAGTCTGATCCACAGCACAGCTGCTCTCAGCCTTTGGGAATTACTTTTTCCTAAGTTTTCATCCATTTCTGAGTAACATCCTTCTCTGAGTGTCTGTGGTTAATAGTAGAGAGACAGGTTGGCTGTTCAACAGCAATAATGCCAGAAGCAAGCACAGGTGGCAGAAGATTCCCTACCCAACCTTTACAGCATTTTGGGTATCTGCTGAATACAACAAAGTTTCAGAAATGATCTTCAAAGCCACATGACAGCACAGAGTTTGAAGACAGGTTATTCCCAGTTATTGCAAACAATTTCTGCCAGGATTCCAAGGAGTTGGAGGCAACTTTCTCTTTTTGAAGAACAGGGTTATGGCTGTAATGTAGTTATAGAGAATTGCTTCTGTAGAGTTAATGTAGCTGCTAAAGTGAATTTAATAAATTCATATGGGCTGGAAGATATAATTTGGGAGATGCTACCTGCGGCTGTGACTCATTTCCCATTAATTTTCTAGTAGTCATGGGTTTTCTACCCATCTGGAAGATAATATTTAGGATTATATTTGGGTTTAAAATCCTGACGACTAGGAGCTGTTATTTTGATAGAAGTAGACCAGGCATGTGAATAGAGAGTTGTTAGAGGGTAGTAAAATTTCCAATTCTCAGTTTTCAAGGTGCTCAGAGACCTTTTCCTATGGATGAGCCCAGTAATAGCTCAAGGGTTTTGTTTACATAGAATGTAGTCCTTGTGGAAATTTCATTTTAAAACTGTTAAGCTCCAAGAAGTCAATGGTGAACAAGAGCTGGCTCATCTGAGTAATTTCTTTTCTCAATACACAAATCCTGAGAACCTTGCCTAACTACAAAGCTGAAGCTCAGATTGTGGCTGGACTCAAAGCTTGCTCTCTCTTTGAAATTTCAGAAAATTAGACATATATATTCAGAGAAAGTCAGGGATGACTATCAAACTCTGTCCAGAAGAAACTTTCAGTTTTCAGTGTTCTTATTCACCTGAAATAGTAGGTATAGAGTTAGGGTTAGGACTATGTTCGAGATTGTTGAATTGAAATAAGTTCATACTTAGAAAAACCAAACAACACTTCTGTCAACTCGCAAGAAAATTATCTTTAATTTTTAGAGAACAATTATTATCCTGCTTGTATGGCAAGCTATGAAAGCCCACATGGAAGCCTAAAGACTGATGTGAAGGGTCTAGAAAGTCTGTTTACTAACTGCTGAATATCAGTTCATTAAGCAAATCAGTTCTATAAGCAAATCACCCCTCGGTGTCAGTGCTTTTTTCATCCATTGTTAGTGTTGCTTCCCTGAGCGGGATGCTATGAAATGCTGTTGGCAAGGTTAGGGTTTGGATTACAACTGCAGGAAGACAGCCTCACCCACACCTCAGTGTGCCTTCTGCTGTGTATGAATCAGCACGCACAGAGGAAGTTACTGTGCAGTACCTAGCACAAACCCAGGGAAATTTCTACACTGGAGACCAGAAACAAAGATTTAAATACTACACCAGGAAATATGTACACTTTCTTCAGTGACAAGAATCTTGGATCCTGGGCCAAGTCAATCTGTAAGAAAATTGAAGTTGAAAGTACTTTCTAAATCAGTCATATAATGCTTCAAATGGGTTGAATGTTATTCATTACCTGTGCTGTTGGCAATCAGCTTTTGAAACAAGAATTAAATGCCCAGATACAAATATTCCTGGAAAACACATAGCCTTGAAGCAGAAAGATTGTTTGGCAGGTAGCTCAGTGGTACGTACCTGACGAGGCAACAGAAGTCACCTTGAGAACAGATGGAATACAATCAAAGATTAATGGCAAATTTATGATCCCTTTAAGAATAGGAGCCAAATAAAGTAAAATTGAATCATAAATTTGGAGGCTCTATAGGATCAGAACATGTAGAAAGTAGACTTATTGCTAAAGTCAATTTGGCTACATGACTAAGAACTGAGAGCATTCTGAAGCGCTGCAAGATGGGGTTTGGGCTACTTTTGCTAATCTCCTTAAGCAATTAAAAGAGAGAAAGAAGGGAACTGAAACAGAGCATAGCAAAAGCTATAGGCTTTTTAACTTTGAAAAAGAGGCTTTTCTATCTATTGGCTTTGGGAATTCCAGCTAGAATACAGAATGGCTGTTAAATCTTGTGTCATAGCAGAATAACTCTACATACTCTGTGTAGCACTAAGGGCATATTTAACAGCTTATGTGAGAAACACTGTAGAAGTCTAGACTCTCCTAGTCATGCAGCACTTAAAGTAACTATTTATTTTCTCAAGTCAAAGTGAAAGAAATATTTATTGAAATAAATTTATCTATAAAATACTCATGACTGGGATGTGATATTTATTAATAAATATTAATTACAGAATGTGTATTATTTCACTAGCAGTAAATCTATATTACCTTCAGATATTTTAGATCAAAATGATACCAATTTCTTTGTGCTATCTAGTTTAACTTCTAGCTCAAACTAGAAATTTCAGATGTGAATGTCTTTTAATGTTACCTTGTTTTAGGCAGTAGGGAGCCTGTAAACAGTAATAACTGGGGAGGAGAAAGTGACACAATTAAGCTTAGGACAGTGTTTTAAGGTTTTGCTTGCATGTTCTCCTTCAGCACCAAGTATTGCTTGAGAAATAAACTTGATTGATCCAGGAAATAAAGTAACTTTTCCTGAAGTAAGCAGGCTGAGTTAAAAAAGATATTTTTTTTTTTGTTAAATACCTCTTATAGTAGTAAAATTAAGTAAAGCTCTTCCAATCAAATTCTAGACTAGTACTAGCACAGCTAACTGGTTTCCAAAGGGGCTTTTGTGATTTTTATCACCTGACATTCAGCTGAGAATTATTTCTATTAATTTCCATTAATTATTAATTCATTCTATTGATAGGGATGGGATGCATGGCACACAGTGTAAACCAGGACTGAGTAATATAAACAGCCTGCAGCTCATGGTGGCCTGATGGAACAGGAAACTGGCAGAGGCAAGTCTTGCTGCAGCACTTATTTCCATGATGTAATAGGACGCAGAATTGTCACATGCTCAGATGTTTCTGACAACTTTAACCTTATCACCAAAAGCTAGTACTGCCAGGATTGTCTCCATTCATTTAAATGTGGTTTTAGTTGAAGGATATAGGTGTTTCTTTCTTGATTAATTTAGTCCTTTTCATAACTAAATAAACAGAAAAGGAATTTAACTTGCTTACATATGTAAACATCATCTTAACCTTTTAAGAATTACTATATGCAAGGGCATGCAGTGACAGGACATGAGGAATGGATTCAAATTGAAAGAGAGTGGCTTTATATTAGATATTAGGAAATTCTTTGCTCTGAGGTCAGTGAGACAGTGGAACTGGTTGTCCAGAGAAGCTGTAGATCCCTGGAAGTGTTCAAGGCCAGGTTGGATAGGGCTCTGAGCAACCTGGTGGAGTGGAAGGAGTCCCTGTCCACAGCATGGGAGATGGAATTATATGACATTTAAGATTCATTCCAACCCATCCCATGATTCTATGATTTTTTTTTCTGGGAAATATAAAGGGAACAAGGAATGAATAATGTCAAAAAACATCAGAGGAAGAAGAACCAATGCATTCTCATCTAATATTTCAACTGTCATGTCAATTTAATTTTGTTTTGCGTTTTTACTAAACTAATCTTTAATTAATGGTGCTATATTCATTACCAAGAAAGCACAGCGGAGAACAAGACACTCTACTTTTATTGAATTTAAAGGAGAGTAAAAGACTACAAACTACAGATTTCGTGGCACGAGTGAACATTTTGCTCCGAATGAGAAATGTGTTGAAACCAACAGAACTGATCATAGAAGCGCTGTCTTTGCAGAAACAGCAGGAACATGAACAGAGCTGAAGTGATGGCAAGCAGGAAAGAAGATGCAATGAGCTGGAAAGAAGGAACATAAGGATAAAAGTGACAAGAAATATGCCACATTAGAGTAATGATACTGAGATGCATTAAAGCCATTACTCTCTTTATTTGAAAACTGCAGACTCTCAAAAGATCCCCCCCAATAATTTTGGGGAGAACTATTCACCAGCATGGAGCTGTGGCTCTGTTTGGCTCTTGAGTCAATGGGCTGACCCCCTCTGAAATCACACATCTTGACTCCTACAAATATGATATACATGATATACATTATTCCTGTAGCCATGAAAGGCCTTTAGATAATAAATCTGGTAGGATTTTTGCAAGTTAAGCTACAGAAACTGAATAGAAATGAGCCCAAAGTAAAATTTGGTTCTTGGATTTCTATGTTGCTTGTAAAGGTAACTCAGCCAAGGAAGGGTGTTATCTGCAATTATTTCATGAGCACATGTATCTACAGCTATTCTTGTAGCACCTAAGCAGAGCTAACTTTTCATTTTAAAATGCTGGGGGGGAAGGTGACCTTTTCAGTAATTGCATACCTGGCAGAGCATCAAGAAGCAGGACTGAATTCTGTTTCCTCCTTCTCCAGAGGACTTAAACCAATGTGTTTCCTATGAATGCTCTGATCACCATCAGCACAGATCACCAACAGCTTAGGAAGATTCACAAGAAATCATAACACATGCTCAAGCCATAAAACAACTAATATAATGAGAAGCTCTCCCGTTCTACCACTGATGTCGGGGCACACTGCAGCAAGAAGCCAAGAGGCATGCAGTTCACAGCAGTGAGTGTGTCTGAACAGCTGCTATGAAACATTTGTCTGCAAAACCAGGGACCAGGACTTCAATCCATGGTCTAGGAATTTCTTACACATTTATATTAGCAGTAGTGAGATTAAAGAGTGGAAACATTTGTAAGTTAAGACTATTTTTACTACACAGGTGTAGAGTCAGTGACCACCAGGAAAACAGGGATAGAATATATTTGTATTTCAGTCCAAATACTTCAAACAAATACCCATTTTTGCTTTGTCATTCACCTAAATAATCTCCAGTTGCCTTTATGAGTTCAGTTTAAAACAAGCAATAGGAATAAGTAGAATGTTGGTTTATTGGATAAACACAGAGGGGAAAAATTAATATTTTTAATGTAGTGAAAGAACTGCGCCCAAGACTGAAAGTACTAAGTTATTCAAAGAATCTGTTAACAGCATTTTCTAACATAGTTTTAATGTAATACTTCTTGTGATCTGCTTCAGATTTTGTCCGTTAATTTGTGCTCAAATGAACAATTTTCTAGACACAGATAAGAACTTCAGATGTCAGAATGCAATTCATTATTAAAGATAATGGACAATTTTCTATGGTAAAGAAGTACATTACGAGAGTAGAGAAACACTGTTGTATTTGAAATTTCTTAAAAAAACCCAAATTGCATAGATTATATTACAGGAGAATGAAAAATGGGTACCAAAATTACTGTACTCTTAATTCTAATTTTTTCTAGATACTGTTTCAATGCACTAAGTATAGACATTATTCAATATTCAAGAAAAGCAGAAAAACATAATTTATTACTTTCTGCAGTAGGAATTCAAATTTCCTAGAACAAGGAATTGGTGAGTATGGGGAATTTTACTTTGATCCATTTCTTCTTATCTTCCTTGAACAAAGCTTTTATCTGGCAGAAAGATCTACACTTATGATACCAGTGCAGGAATCTTCTCTGGTAACATTTCAGCAGCTTCTGTGATTCTTTTAGATTTCTTTTGGTTTTGTTTTTAGCTATTAAGGAAAACAATTTTTTTTATTTGAATAAATGGTAATAATACCTTTTTGTGCACTTTAAAAGCAGACAATACTGATCTCAAATTTTCACATGTGAGCATATCTGCTACTATGACCTATTCACACTGATTTTCATAGCAAAATGTCCCAATGTGGCCAGAAGGGCCTGGACTTCGGCAAAACTGTTAGATGTGATACATTCTACCACTCCCATCATTCAGCAAAAAAAAATATTACACAGATCTAATTTCTGACAGTACAGATTTTTTTCAGAAGGTTAGGATCATTCAGCAGAAACAAAATTACACAGATCTAATTTCTGAAAGTACAGATTTTTTTCAGAAGGTTAGGAGAGTTTTTTATCTAGGTGGGCAGCTTGTAGAAAGCCTCTACTAGTGTATTTTCTTTCTCTCCTCAATATTATTTCTACTTGTGCATGACTGGTAAGCTATTATGAAATGATTAACAGTCAAGAGCATTGAGTTTAATATGTGCACTGAGTGTGGGAAAACAATATTACATGTAGTGGGAAGCAGTTGAAAAGTTATCTTTTATCACAAATGCTGCAAAGAACATGTCAGTGAAGCGCTTCAATACATATAACAAAATGGTATTTTTTCCCCTCAATTTATATAGCTCTACATTAACCAACTAATCCAGTCTTTTAGAAACTGCTCCTCCTCATGTTCCATCAAAAAACTGAGATGTATTTCTTTTTTCTGTAGGCTCATCCTGCCAGCTGCCTGACACCATCACTCAGCTGTGCCCCCCACCTCTCCCAGCTCGCAGCTAAGGCAGTGCATGCACTCTGGGCTTTTTATCTGAGCAGCACAGCAGCCTCACCTTCTGTGACCCAGCCAAAGGTGAAGTGTTTGTGCTGCATCTCAGGTTTGTTTTTATTTCAAAAATACATAGCACGGGAATGTTTAGTTTCTGTGGTTTTGCTTAAATGCAAGCAAAAAAAAACTTCAAGTGTGCTACTAACATGAAAATTATAAATTTGAGCCGTCAAACAGTAATACCATTACATGCCCATGCAATTTTTGTTAATTCTGCTACACTGCTATTAAACTTTGACCCTTTATTCCACAGACAGTACTGAGACAAGTGGGGCAGAAGGGGAATAAGAACTGGGGAGGTAAAAAAGAGCTGGAACTTTTTTTTCTTCTGTTCTTAATGTATTCTAGACATAAATCCTGGAACATGATTGACTGAAGTATGTAAATGAAAAAATAACTAACATAGTAGCTTCAAGCACTGATTGCTATACATGTCTATTACATTAAAGCACAGTTGGTTAACAGTTGTGCTCTGCTGCATTGTCATGTGAAATGAACATTATTTTAATTTTCCCCCAAGATTTTTTCTAGTGGAAAAGAGTAATTTGATTTCTGAGATCCCATAAACACTGTCAGCTACCCAGAGAAATCCCAATGATGTCAGAGAGAAGGAAAGAAGAATTTATATTCCCTATAGTTATAGATTATGCTGTAGAGGTTACTGTTAAAAGTTTTCCATGTTCCTTGAAATGAAATTAAGTTCATTACTCCATTTTCAAAGTTTCCTACAAATTTCATCTTGTATATCAATAGATAGGTTAGGTAAAATTCTTGACAAGTTTCTAGACAACTTCTGCAGAAGGCCAACATATGAAAATTCTTGACTTCTTACATGGTATTTGTTTAAAGGTTTCATATGTTGTACTTTCCCGTATTATACTCACACAAAAAATGCTTCAATTTCACAGACTCACGGAAGATGCTGAGTTGCAAAAGGACCCACAAAGATCATCGATTCCAACTCCTGACCCAGACAAGACCATCCCCCAAATTCACACCATGCGTGTGAGAGCATTGAAAAATGCTACTTGAACTCTGTCAGGCTTGGTGCTGTGACCACTGCCCTGTTCCAGTGCCTGACCAGCCTGTGAGTGAAGAGCCTTTTCCTAACATCCAACGTAAACCTCCCCTGCACAACTGCAGGTCATTCCCTCAGGTCCTGTCAGGGCCCCCATAGAGCAGGGATCAGTGCCTGCCCTTCCTCTTCCTCTCCTGAGGAAGCTGTAGCTGCAGTGAGGCCTCCCCTCAGTCTCCTCTTCTCCTGAACAAACCAAGTGACCTCAGCTGCTCCTCATACAGCTTCCCTTAAGTAGGCTGTGATCATAAAAGTCACAATCTCTGGAATATATGAATTATCCCTCAAATGGTTTGCGACTGACCAAGGCACTTCTACAAAATCATATAAGAAGAAAAATTCTACCATTGTGCAGTCCCTTCTCAAGCAAAATTTCAAATCAAATGTGTAAAGCTAAGGACACAATAAGACAACTTTGCAGTGGTTCACGTACTCCGTGTTGGATGCACAGAAGAAACGCTGATCAGATATTCTCAAGAGGTCAAAACAACACAAAGTTTAGTGGTAAAATTTAGAAAAATTAGGGAACTTTGGCAAAAGATATAGTACAATATCCAACCAACATAAAACACTTCTCATAGCATTAATTTAGCCCGTTCAACTTAGCAAATATTTTTTGATGTTATGTTACTCAAAATGTTGCAAGAGAAGGGAGTTAGAAGAAGAAAGACAGAAAAGATGCACAGAAGCACACATACAGCTACCAGCTCCTGGGTTCCAGCAGAGTGCAGACAGAGGAGGATAAGATTAAGAAGAGTGCTGGCTGCCTCCTCCGCCTTAAATACTCAGTGGCCTCTCTGGGCCCTGCCCTCAGGTGTCACTTCTGGTCATTTGGCCTCTCTAGGGCTGGGTTAGGGCAGAGTGGAGCACTGCTCCTGGTGTGCCAGTGGTTGGAATATGGGCTTCAGCTGGGGTGTGGGGCAGTTCACTGTCTCACTAGGGCACCTTCCCTCCCACACAGGCATCCTAAATTATCTCGAGATGACAATTCCTTCAGTCTCTGACAGCATCTTAACCCAATTTAGAACTATAGATTCAGCAGCATATACCTTATAAATCTAATAAAAATATGCTGGGTAATGCATAATAGCCCATACAAATATGCTAACAAAATAGAATATTTGGTTTGACATCTTAATTTCACTTCATTTTAAATGTTACTATGTAAGAAAAAGCCTAACCAACCTGAGGAGATTTTAAAAAGGAGTGACTATGTCAGTTGACAAAGGAAGAGGTACAGATGCTATTTATCTGGATTTCTGTAAAGCCTTTGACATGGCTTTACACAAAGCCCCACAACATTCTTCACTCTATGTTGGAGAGAGAGAGAGATTTGTTTAGTGGATGAGGATTTGGGTGGACAGCTTCATCCAGAGGGTAGTGACAATGGCTCAGAGTCCCAATGGACTCAATGACAAGTGGTGTCCTCCCACTTCTCCTCCCAAGGGGTCCTTGGGACCAGTGGTGTTTTATGTCTTCCTCACTAACAGACATTTAGACATGGAAATTTAGTGTGGTCTCTGAAAATTTGCTGATGACACCAAGCTGGGTGGTGCTGTTGCCACACCTGAAGAATGGAATGTGACCTAGAGAGACCTTGACAAGCTTGACAAGCTTGAGAGGTGGGTTCGTGGGAACTGCATGAGGTTTAACAAAGCTAAGTGCAAGGTGCTGTGCTGGGTTGGAGCAATCCCTGCTTTCAGGCTAGGGGATAGGATGAATGGACTGAGAACAGCACTGCAGAGAAGGACTTGGGGGTGCTGGTGGATGAAAGGGTGGACAAAAGCCGGCAATGAGCACTCACAGCCCACAAAGCCAACTCTGTCCTGGGCTGCATCTGAAGCAGTGTGGCCAGCAGGGCAAGGGAGAGGATTCTGCTCCTCTGCTCTGCTCTGGTTAGCCCTGTCTGGAGTGCTGCACTCAGCTCTGGGGTCCCCAGCAGAGGAAGGACAAGGACTGATTGGAGAAAGTCCAGAGGAGGCTCCCAAGCTGATCAGAAGGATGGAGAACCTCTCCTACAAGGAATGGAGAAAAAGCTGAGAGGATTGGGGTTTGGCCAGGAGAAGAGAAGGCTCTGGAAAGACCTTATTGCTGCCTTTCAGTTCTTAAGGGGTGTAAGAAAGATGGGGACAAACTCTATGGCAGAGCCTGTTGTGATATGATAAGGGGTAATTTTTTTAAGCTGAAGGAGTGTTGATTTAGATTAGATATACAAAAGAAGTTTTATCACAATAAGAGTGGTCAAGCACAGGACTGAGTCATTCAGAGAGGTGGTTCATTCCCCATCCCTGGAAACATTCAAGGTCAGGTTGGATGGAGCTCTGTACAGCCCAATAGAGTTGAAGATGTTCCTGCTCATGTTAGGGAGTAGACTAGATGGTCTTTGAAAGGCCCCTTCCAGCTCAAACTTTTATTTGAGTCTATAAACTTTAAAGAGTGCAATTCTTGCATTGAAACAAAATAAAAATAGCCTAAGTCCTGGAAGCAGTGACATAATGCCAAATTACCTATTTCATGAGCAGAGCTGCAAATGAAAATGATTTATCTGCACTTGCATTTGAAATATGCATGCATTCTAGAAGCTTGTCATTCCTGAAATTAGGTAGAGTTATAGCTCATTCACAGAGAGGCAACATGGATATTGCTGCCTTGTGTGTACAGATGTCTTCGCTTTAATTCTAATTTTCCTTTATTGACCAGTATTCCATACTGTAGCAGAGTCATCAGTCTGTACTGTTTATTTTTGATCTCACTCCTGTGTATTGATATGCAGGAAAACAATCAATCCCACTGCAACCATTCAGAATTTTCACACCATCTCACCAGAATTCAAAGTGCCTTGGAAGTGGAATTTTCCATTTACACCTTAGAGTCCCTCTGGAAAATTATTTTTCCTTGAGTTAGAACAAAAATTTCATATTCTTTCTCCAAAGACAGACTAAGTGAATACATAGATATTGTGATGGATTTTGCACTCTCTTTTGGTTATTTCAAAAAACATTCAAGTTAATAGAAATGCCTTAAAATTTTCTCTATGGTTATAAGCAGCTAGACCATGTTTTCCATTCAAGATGTATTTTCAGTATGACAAATAGATTTCATTCATTTTCTTTTTGTTTGGCCTGAACCAGAATGCTAAAAGTACTAAAAATGATGGCCTCATTCTGTTTTGGGTTTTTTTTTCAGTACTGAGTCAAACAAACAGAATTTAGGCAAGCCAATTCGTCTACTCAAAGCACAAGGACTTCTGCTCTCATATGAAACAAATAATTGGTTCTTATTGCATGATTTGAATAACAAAACACTGTTAAAAGCAATTTATTTGGAAACAGTATAGCTGGTTTTGCCTTGCTGTCATTTTGTGACATATCCTCTGTGCTGTATTCCAGAAGCCTAACAACCTTTTTTTTTGTCTCATGTTGCTCTCTAAATATTCAAATACATCCAGCAGGAGTGTTCCAATAGGAATTTATAAGTGTTTTTCTGCATTCAAGCAAATTAGCTTCATTTCACAGATAAGGAAACACAGCAGGTAAGACTTGTCAGAGTTCACTGTAGAAATTAGTAAATGAGTCCAGATTGAAACTGTAGCACTGTTAGATTATAATTTTGTTAGTCAGAGGACTTAATTAGTAAGATATGCAAATATAAGCAAGATATCTGTTTAATTTTGGTGCATTAATAAGATATATTTTGATAGTGAGTAATCCAGGTAAAAAGTAATATTCAGAAAGATTTTCAAAAGATTTTGGTGATTTGGGAATTACTGTTACAGAGATGTAATTTCCCAATGCATTTAGACCTAAAATGACTTGTAATTTTAATGCCTATTACTGATATATCTGACATAAATGAATATTTTACTGCATTCTCTGCTATGTGTTTATGTATATGTGACTTCATGGGTTGTTAAACTTTTACACCTATTCCAGAATCCAATTTCTTCAAAAATACATGATAATGCACAATTATAATGATGTTCCAAGTTTGAATCAGCAGATTGCAGGCAGTTATGGCAACACATTACCTGTGACTGAAGTAGAATTGAGATTAATATCTATGCTGCATTTTCTAAGTAGTATGTAAAATGCCTAAAACAGGATTTGCGTACTGAAACCAGGGAGGTTTTTTAGCTCCTTTGCAGTCACAGCTCTATACAACTTGAAGCAAAAAAAAACCCACAAAAAACCCCAAAACCAACCAACCAAACAAAAAAACCCCACCTACATGCATCTTTTTAAAGAAAAAGTAGTAGTTAATGTAGTTAATCTTGTGGCCCGTAAGATTAATATGAAAATAACAAATTTCACTGAATATTTTCATGGGATAAAAACAATAACACCTGTATTTTTATTGGCTCGATTAACAGAATTTTTTCACATAGAAAAATGCTGTTTAAAAGGAAATTATTTATATTGAACTTATGGTTTATTTTCTGGGGTTTTTTTTAACTCTCAGAAGATAATCAGATATGATGGTAATGAAGATTTTGCTTACTGGATAGTGATTTCTTTTCATGGACTTAGCTTGTGCTGTATGATTCTGTGGCACAGAGGCATATTTTAAACACATACTGGATCTGCTCTTAGCATAAAGTAATTTTTCAAAGAGTTCCTATTGCCTTGTCTGAACTGACTGGAAAGTGCATTGTGGATCTCTGGCTCAGTAATTGATGGACACTATTAGGTCTTCCCTTCAGGAGGCTGCATCAAAACTTCCCCCTCAAGCAGTATTCTGACACCTGTGCTTTTATGTTTGACAATCTTGCTAAACAACAAATAATAAGTTTCATGCTATTTTTTAAGATCTGTTGTCTGTCTCATACATTTTTGAAATGCTGCAGTCTTTTGGAGATGGAATGACTGTGAGCTAGGGTTCCTTCTAACTTTTTCAGACTGCTTCCTAATGTCATGAATCCAGGTACCTGACACTTTTTGTTTATTAGTGAAATACAACCTCCATCTGCCACTAAGATACACTTGAATTATGAAATATTTGGTTAAAGCTGGGCACTGGATGAAGGTTAATTAGCAGATGAATATCATCCACTGTTTGGAGGCATCTGAAGGACTGGAAGTTTCCCAAAGGAAAAAGTTCATGCATAATTTGCTACTCAGGTAAGAAGCTCAGAATTGACACTAGCTGCCTTATTAGTGTTTGAGGTTCAGGGAATGATATTAGGAAATAATACACTTCTTTTTTCAGCATTGTATTTTTGCCATTGTCTAGTCTAGACTATTTTCCCTATGATTTTCAGATTTGGTGACTTTAGTCTAATAACAGTACTATGGCAGATGATGCTCTGTGTTTCCTCTGCTTTAATCACAGTGTGAATGTCTACCAAGAATATGTCCCTGAACATGAGTAAAAAAATCCAACCAACAAAAAAAGCCTTCAAGCATATTCTGTCATTCCTTACTGTCATTGGCAGTTTCAAATATATCAGTCAGCTATCATAAAAATACCAAGGCTGCTACTTCAAAGTGAAAATTGAACATAAAATCCTAATATATGAATTTTAGAATATATATAGCAAAGGTTAAAGAATAAAGCATCAGGAACTCTTGATAATGCCAATTTGTAAAATATAGTCTTCCAGTTATGTATCTTATAGTTTTGGAATAAATGACAAAAATTATTGTCACTCTTGTTAGGTGTCTAAGTTAAGTTTGCTCATATCCAAGAACTCTTGCTTTTCTTCTGATCACTATAGCACTTGTTTTCTAGTGGTTTAGCAATGAGACTGCAAGAAATGGTAGTGTGAGCTCTGTGTGGTACAGTGTAATACAGCCCCATCCCCAGCTAAACGTCAGGTGGGTCCTGTAGCAGCAATATACTTAGGAGTAGTTTTGTCACTTTAAAAGCTGTGCTGCTGTGTAGCCAGAATGAGCTTGTGGGCTGCTCTTCTAGTGGTTTGCTGATAAACTCTGTCAATACAGCAAGATCCACGTGGCCAGACAGCCTTTTTGTCTTTGCCCTTAGTCAGTACCATGGGAGGAGGAAAGCTTGATGAATCCTGGCAGCTGAAGAGCCTAGTTGCTGGTTTACCATCAGCTTGCCTGATTTTCAACCTTAATACACAGGTTGCCATTGCTTATAAAACTTGTTTACTAGCTAAATTTATGTCTTGCAAAATTCTGTTGCCTGGTGCTTGTCCTGATCTCCCCATCTAATCTTTGCTTTTCTAGAATTTGGCACAGTGCCTGGTAGCATTTTCTGTGTAGACCTTTGACTTTGTGGAATCAATTTGTTCCCCCTTTCCTGACCTTACTTGCCATGGCCATGGTAGCAGCTTTCCATCTCCATTTCTGATTCCTTTTTTTTTTTCAGTTTGTGCCCTAACGATATTAAATTTATGCATATGCCATTTTAAAAGTTATTTATTCTGTAATCTGTCCTTCTGTTTCTCCTGCTAAAATAGGATTGAGGAGACGAAATGTTCTAACAAATTTTAAAGAACACAAACCAGTAATTTAATTTATGATTCAACATTTCAGTCATAACCTCTCTCCATTTAAAGAAAAAAAAGTCATATACAGTAAGTAGCTTAGATCAGGTCATCCCTAACAAGTGAGTGGCAGCATTTTCTTTATATCACTATCATTCCTAAAACAGGCTTTGTTGGGTGGTACTCAGGAGAAGTCCCAAAGTCTGCTTTATGGAAAAATACTTGCTTTTCCAGAGTCTGGCTGTTACTTCTGTGACAGAACTGAGGAACTTTATGTGACAAGAAGATGTGATGACTAATCATGCGCCTTCAGGCTCAAATGAGAAAAGAATACTATGAAGTTAACCAGCATTAACTTTCATGCTAATGAACCAGTTAATATTTCCACTATATAACCTAAGATAGCTCTAGGTGCATGGATCAAGTCCTGCTAAAGAATGACTTGGTGTTTATATTTGTGGGCATCTGCACTCCCTTCTGGCCCTGAATGTATGGGTTTTCTTGCTGGTTCCTCTGAAAATGAAGCCTGACATGATTTCCAGAGTGTTTTAACCTTAGTGGGAGGGAAGTGAATCAGAAGTGAACTGTCTTTGTGCTCTGCCCCTTGCTGACATCCCTCAAAGCCAGGCTGAAGCTGAAAGTAGGGATTCTCTTTCTGTGGTAGCTTCCCTTTAAAGCTGGGAGTAATAGAGCATAGAAATGTTGGGAAGTTGTCAGTAGCCAAGGCTGTCAGCTCTTGTACTACTGGTTGAAAGGGCAAAGAATGAATTCTTCTCTGATAATTCTGACTAGGTAATTAGATTGTTCACATAACCTTTACACATGATTTCAGGAATTGGAAAATTGCTGTGGTCCTTTCCTAGCTTTGGTTTCCTGAGTTTTCCTATGGTTCCCTGGTTTTCCATCCCTTGCTCCCACCAGGGTCTCTGTCACCTCTGGGAATTATTGTATGGATCCTTTCCATTTCTTCAGTGAATATATGGCCTTATCTTGCTGAACCTGACTTGAAAATAGTTAGTTACTCAACCGACTCAATGAATCATTTACTGTACAAATCTGCCTCTTTAACAATTAAATGGGAATTGTGTTGCAGAAAAGCAATCACACTGCTGTACAATCTGCTCCCCAACCCCAATTTTCTCATGTAGGAAAATGAAGATGTGTAGGAAAGTTATTCTGTGTGACCAATAAAAAGAAAGACCTCATAGGGAGTGATGTAAATCCCAGATCATCAAGCCATGGTATTTCCAAGAGAAAAGGATGCCTAAGTGTTAAAGCTGGCAATTTAGGGTCAAGTGTGATTCTTACACCAAAAGAGTGTGAATCTAGAGTTGGGGGAGCTGATCCAAGTTGAGTAACTGATAGAGAATGGGACCTATGAACCTTCTTTGTAGAGAGCTCCCAAAACAGGAAGCAGTGAGGAAAGTCTACATTTACTGGATCTTCCAAGCTAACTCTTAGATAAAGTGATTTTCTTCAGCACCACCTACAACTGTACCTTGTACATGCAATTCAGTCAGCTCAATATTGTAGGAAGAATAGCTAGGATTCACATGCATAACAATCTAATTGCTTCTCTTCTTTTGCATCTTGTGCAAATGTAAAGATTCGTGGATGCTAATGAACTGCATCTCTCAAATCTCAGAAGAAGAAAGCAGTGCCACAGTTAGTATTCTCATAAACCATGTCATAGAGGTCATGATACTCTTTCTTCCAGCAGCATCTTTATATTCAGATCAGTTTTGTCTTTTACTTATTCAAAATGAAGGTTACTATCTCTTACAGTTGTTGAGAAGAGCATGAAAACATGAAAACATTATTTCTTTGTGCAATAAGGATGTCCAAGTGGAAACAAAAATGAGGTTCAGGCTTACAGTGTTTCAGACATTGCCACACATTATTGACAGAAAGGAGGTAATCTCATGTTTTTGGATGTCCAAAATGGCAATAGTTATTACTAAATTCATAATGTTCATATTAGTTTTTTGACATTCAGTGTTCATTTATAAATTAACACATTGGGGCAGGAATAGCATATTTGAGAATTTAACTTCTTAGTCTTAAGATTCAAACNCTTTAAATTATGAAAACGAAGTTAAGTATCTATTACCAATGCGCTGACCTAATCTGCAGCAATTAGAATTCTACAGAACAAAGTAATTAAGAGAGAGAATTCCACCTTTTAGCCTAGTCTGGTGGATCAAATCAGGTGGATGGGAAAGCTTATAAACAGAAGTTAAGAGACCAAAGCCTGCCCTATAGATTTAATAATAAATACAAATATGACCAGCGACATGACTTTATACTCTACTTTAGTCATTAATTCATCAAGCACATATGGGAGGCTGTAGAAGAAAAAAAA
>WBNQ01019171.1:25224-53733 GCA_013401375.1 Spizella passerina
ACATTATTGACAGAAAGGAGGTAATCTCATGTTTTTGGATGTCCAAAATGGCAATAGTTATTACTAAATTCATAATGTTCATATTAGTTTTTTGACATTCAGTGTTCATTTATAAATTAACACATTGGGGCAGGAATAGCATATTTGAGAATTTAACTTCTTAGTCTTAAGATTCAAACCAAGGAAAAATATGATGTGTGTATAATTACTGAAAGCCAGAAAGGGTAATGTGAGTAAGAATTTGATGCTATAGGGTAAGCAAACTGATGGTAGCCTGTAAAATACATGTAATGGAGGAGTAAAGTGTTTAAAATGGGAAGACTAAGAAGTACAATTTCATAAGTGCAGCAATTTAAACTGACTTACTAGTGTGCTTCATGATAATGGCTCCAATTCAGAACATACAGACTCATAATCTCTAGTTACATTTGAANCTGCCCTATAGGTTTAATAATAAATACAAATATGACCAGCGACATGACTTTATACTCTACTTTAGTCATTAATTCATCAAGCACATATGGGAGGCTGTAGAAGAAAAAAAAAAGGCAAACAGGTTCTGCTTCAGCATGAAGAAAACACACAGAGCTGTATATCTGCATCTCCAAATCCAGATGAAAGAAGATTACATTGTTCTCTTTTGGCAGGAGCTGTGACACAAATAAATGCAATTTGGCTGAAAATCGAGATGACATTGTGTGAGCTAACTGCTGAAACAAGTGGACAGTAAGGTAGATACATTTCTGCATCTTTCATCCAGGATGTATATCTGCCCTTAGCTGACTTGGGTCATTGGCTGTAAGATTGACTGTAGCAGCTTCTTGAACATTACGCTGCAAAAGCACCTTTCTCTGGTGCTCAGAGACTATTTCTTCTTGATGTAAAATTTCCTTGGTGATATGATGAACTTGGCATGAATTATCTTCTAAAATCCCTCCAGAAACTAAAGCTTGTTTGTTTGGTGTCCGGATTCTTCATTCAGCTGCCTATTTCCTATAGGCATATGAAGTATTTTTTATTTGAATGACACTATTCTCAAATTTTCAGAAATATTCATTGGAATGAAGTCATCATTAACCATGAATGTCCTAACTTGACCTTCATGAATCTCTTCAGTATTTTTAACTGTGATCAGTGAAGGCATGTGAATATATTTTGGCTGATGGAAAATAAGAGACTGGAAGGCCAGTTTATACTTGGAAGGAAAACTGATGTGATTAATCTTTGTCATTAATCAAGTATTTTAGCTTTCAGGACAGATTGTACGACTCCCTTCATCAATGTAAGAGGACAGGTGTGGGCAAAAAATTTATACTGTCACTATTCAAACAATTCTATTTGAATTTCATTACATCTATATCCTTTTTTAATAATTTCTTTCTTGTTTGTTGAGCTGATAAACATCTATTAATTTGGATGGTTCTTCAGTGAAAGAATTAAAAATAGTCAACAAATAAAATGAGTCAAAAATGCCTTTGTACTAGACCTGGTACACTTGTTTGAAGTGAACCTTGCATTCTTATGGATAAGGTTTTGAGCCAAGGAGCTGTAGTACTGTGTCATTTAGATGTGACAACAATATGTGGAAGACTTGGAGTAAGAATTAAGATTAGTTGATGCAGAAAATTTGAAACAGAATTGAAGCAAGAGAGCTGGTCTTCAAGGGCTTCAGAGGAGAGATTTCCATGACAACAGAATACTCAGGTATGCAAATTAAGAAACAAAGCATCTTAGAAAATAATCAGGAAATACATCTCTGTTTCATAGAATAAAACCTGCACAATTAAGAAGCACGAGTTGTGTAGGAGAAATGGGGATAGAGAGCTGAGAAAGTAGGGCCATTTCTGGCCAAATTCCCCTCTCAATTAAATCAATACTATTCTTTTAATCATGCAGCCATAAGGATATATATGGAGAGAATATACCTCAAGATTTGTAGTAATGTGCTGTGACAAAAGCTTTAGACTGCTTTCAGCAGTTATCTATGAAGCAGCTAAAACAAACACTTTAATGATGAATATTCCACTGACCACTTCATAAAACTGTTCTATTTGCCTACCTCAGAGGTCAGAAAATTTTCCCTAAATTTTGACTTTTTCTTTGCTCCTGCCTAAGTGTCTTTCTTTTGCTGCACTTCCATTAGCCATGGACAGCAATTGATTGCTGTCTTCCTTGGAGCAACCATTTAAATGTGAAAGACTTCTATCATGTCCTGCAAGTTTTCATAACGTTATATACAGGGATAAATGTAGACTGTAGAGGCTCTTATTATTATATATATATTGTGTTATGTAATCTCTGCATGAGCATTGTAGCTCTTTTCCTGTGACTCATGCTGTATTATGAATTTGGTCTTCTATTCACAAGCTTTACTTGTTAATAAAAGGAAATCATATATATATGATTTATATTCATAGAGCTCTGTTATCACAGGCATCCCATCAGAGTTATCAAGCTTTGCCTCAAAACATTTATTTTGCCTTTCCTCCCATCCATTTTGGAAGGGCATCCCAGTACTTGAATTTTTTAATGCTTAGCAACTTTTGTTAAATATACAACCTAAATTTATAGATTATACAATTTGCTCTGCCTCCCGCATTGACATTTAGCTGAAAGAGCTTTTTTATTCTTTCACTTTTTTTACCTGTCTGATGTATTTATATAGCAACCATATCCCTCTTGGACTTTTTATATGAGGATGAATGATCTCTTTTGGTCTCCCCATATAGACTGGGCTCTTTCAAAAAAGAATATCGTTGCCATTAAAGAGAGAATTTGGCCTTTATCTCTTTATTTAGATGCACTAACAATAGATGAGATTACTGTCTTTCCATATATCCATCAATGAATCACTAGTGCCATAAATCCAGAGGAAATATCATAGGAACAAAATGCTTTACAACATTCTGAAATTTTAAAATTTTGTATTAGTAATTATTGTTTGATATTCTATGGACTGGCTTTTGAGTTAGCTAAGATTCCCTGCACTTTTATTCTTAAAGCCCTGTCATCCGGAAACTTGGTGGATGTGGATTTAAAAATGGAAAATATGAAAAACTGTATTCAGTTAGATCCTGTCGTTGGCTGTACTGAGCACTACAGCTCTGTGATCTCACAGGCTGAACATAAAAGCCATTATCCTTTCTGCTGTTACTCAGTTTTTCACGAGAAACGATGTGTGAGGTAAATAGGAAAGGGAAAAAGAAATGGAGGGGAGACAGAGAAGTGGAGGGGGATAAGGATTTAGTGGAGCATTCTGGAGTGCAGAATTACCTGATGAGAATGGAGGACGAAAAGCCACAGCAAACAAACATACAGCTGAATGCAAAACTGCCAAAAAGTGTTGAGAAATCGTTCTACCATAAACAGCCTGTCTGGGCACTCTCCTGAACCAGGGTCAGCTCAGGGGGTTTTATTGCTATTTTTTGTTTATGTTTTTCTTTTGTCTGTCTCTTTGGAGCCTAGGACAGATCACTAAGCAGGTATTTCACGTTAGATTGTAAAGCCTAGCTACGATCTATATTATATAAAACACTATAGATTTCCCCCACAAGAACATAGATTAGATGGAGTGTAATTACCCAATATTTTTCTCCAACCTACACTTGTCTAATGCATTGTTTCTCAGCTGTGTCTTCTGAGGTTGGCTACATTTCAGCAGCAGATGAATTTGCTCCCAATACTCTTCTATTCTTAAAAACGACGAAGATATTATTTAATATAAAGTTGATGGAAATGTAAAACCTTATATTGACTCAGGTTTACTAGTGAGATAACTTTAGTGACAGTCTAATAATGATAACAAACAATTAGACAACAATTTAGATTAAATGATACAGAATATGTCTAGGAAGTCTTCAAGCAGCACAACAAAGTTGAGTTGAATATTACGTGTGTTTTTTTTCAATATAACCTTGCCTTAGTTTCTAATGACTTTCTTCTAAAATATCTGCAGTGTGGCTATTATAAACTATGAATCACAGTTGAAATGAGGTATAAACCACAACAGTCTCACAAATCAAATCTCAAATATCTAAATACTGGCATTTAGCAATGAAGCCACTCCAATCATCTGCATCACACTGAAGTGAAGCCAGCAAAGAAAGAATCAACAGTAGAAAAACAGAGGGAAAGAAAAACAAAAAATAAAAGGTGTATCTTAGGATCTTAGTTCTGAAGGAGTAAAAGACACTCATTTCCCACCAACACTGAATGAAAGGTGAGCCCCTACTTACTCCTCTGAGGATTTTTTAAATGCCCCAACAAAGAAATCAATCCATATCTTGACTGTTTGACATATGGAGATAATATTAAAATTAGAGTAAATCATGTTTTTATCTTCTTTTATAATGTTGCTAAATAATGTTATCTTCCTTTTTTTGCTGCCACATATGGACTCTGATGTGTTACTCATTTACAGTAAATCAAATTGCTTCTAATCCTTGAAGAACTTACTACAAAATGTTATTATAAAAAACAAATTAAATTTCAAGGAAAGGAGGCTATCACCTTTTCTTCTTGCTTATTTAGTAACAAGTTCTAGCAATACTAAAAGCCAGTTTTTGACAAGTTCAAGGGCTGGCTTTCATTGTTGCCTGATATTTATTTCTGTATAAGGATGAGGATGCATGGTGCACAATGTTCCTTTGAAGAATTGTCCTTTTTAAGGTTTAATAGGCAGAAAAATCAGAATTTTCAAGACTACTCTTTCTGAAAGCTCTCTAAAACTAGACCGTGCTAGTAGGAAATCTTGACTATCGAAGCTGCAGGGTTTTAGGGAAGCATAGTTTGTTAGTACTCTGTGCCACCTTTCCTATACCTACAATTTCATTTTGTATTTTGAATTCTCCCATATATACTCTGTACTGGGTCAACCCCTGCTGGTGCCAAGTATCTGCAGACCTGCTTGCTTACCCCCACACCTAGTGGGACGGGAGAAAATCACAAGAACTTGTGGGTCAAAAGAAATAGAGAAAAAACATTCAGCCTTGGCCAAAACAGACTTGGAGAGTTTAACTTAATTTATTGAAAACTTTATTACTGACTTGGGCGTTGCAAAGTAAAGAAGAAAAACATCTAATAAGGAAAGCACTTTTTCCCCCTTTCCGGGCTCATGTTTACTCCAGTCACTTCTTTATCTTCTTTCAGTTCATACTGCAGGTAGTGAACGCTCTCCTTTCAAGAGATGCTCCTTCATACTTGTTTCCTCTGTTCTGGCCTGGGTTTATCCATGGGCAGCAAGATGATGTATGATGGTGTGTCATGATGTATGATGGTGTGTGATGGTGTGTCATGGTGTATGATGGTGTATGGCAGTGTGTCATGGTGTATGATGGTGTGTCATGGTGTGTCATGGTGTATGATGGTATATGGTGGTGTGTGATGGTGTATGATGGTGTATGATGGTGTGTCATGGTGTGTCATGGTGTATGATGGTGTGTGATGATGTGTCATTGTGTATGATGGTGTGTGGTGGTGTGTCATGGTGTATGATGATGTATGATGGTGTGTGATGATGTATGGTGGTGTGTGATGGTGTNGGCGTATGATGGTGTGTCATGGTGTGTCATGGTGTATGATGGTGTGTGATGATGTGTCATTGTGTATGATGGTGTGTGGTGGTGTACGATGGTGTGTGGTGGTGTATGATGGTGTGTGACGGTGTGTCATGGTGTGTGATGGTGTGTGGTGGTGTGTCATGGTGTATGATGGTATATGGTGGTGTGTGATGGTGTATGATGGTGTATGATGGTGTGTCATGGTGTAGATGGTGTGTGATGGTGTGTCATGCCGTGTGGTGGTGTGTCATGGTGTATGATGATGTATGATGGTGTGTGATGGTGTGTGGTGGTGTGTCATGGTGTGTGATGGTGTGTCATGGTGTGTGGGGGTGTGTCATGGTGTATGATGGTGTGTCATGGTGTATGATGGTGTATGATAGTGTGTGATGGTGTGTGATGGTGTGTCATGGTGTGTCATGGTGTGTGATGGTATGTGATGTTCTATGATGGTGTGTGTTGGTGTGTCACGGTGTATGATGGTGTATGGTGGTGTGTGATGGTATGTGATGGTGTGTCATGGTGTGTCATGGTGTATGTCCTCCAGCATGAGTCCTCCATGGACTTCAGTTCCTTTGGGAGGGCTCCACCATGGAGCACCTCCCCTTTCCTCTGACCTTGACACTGCTGCTCTCACTCCCCTTTCCTCAGCATATTGTGCCCTTCCTTAAATATATTTCCCTAGAGGTGGCACTGAGGTGGCTGATGGGCTCAGCTGTGCCATGGGGTGGATCTGCTGGGACATTGTCTGGAGCCGGCTGCCCGGCACAGAGGCCAGCCTGCAGCCCCACCACCACAGCAGCTTGGCTCTGACACCAATGCACACCCCTCAACAGGGGACAGAGCACTCAGAGCTTCAGACACTTCTCATTTTTCCCAAGTACTTTATCACAGACATGAAATATTTTAGTATGGCCAAATTACTGTTCATTTTTTTTGTGGTATAGAATACACACAATTATTTTTAAGGATACGCTATTACGCTGAATGACTCAAACCTAAATGAAATACACTTCTGAGAACAAAAATGCTCTTAAAATGTATCATAGAGTGAAGAACTGTTTCTTTCCCATTTCTGAATAAAAAATAGCAAAATTAACTTTTATTACTTTTTGGAGAAGGAAGAATATTTTTCCTAGATGTAAGTGACAGACTGATTTAGCTGTTGGGTTTCTTTTTTCCTTTTGAAAAACATTGCGAGTGACATGCAGTCACAAAATATAACCTAATGATGAATTCTTCTGGGCATCAAGAAATCTCCCACCTGGAGAGCCACTCTCTAGCAGAGGAAGCACTGCCAAAATAAATGGCCTCTACAGGCCGAGAAAGTAATATGGACGTGTTGGATATTTTGCAGCTTCTATTTGTTCTACTCAAATTTTTAATTATATATTATGCAGTTTCTTAGTGCTGATACAATTTGAGTAGCTGAACTACTGTGTTAACCTTTGCAGATGTCCCAAGACCAGTGGGGGCACAGAAGGGACTAAAAGGACTGAATATTTGGGTATTGCTGTACATTTTCTAGGTCTGAGCCTTTTCTCGTCTATGCCAAGAGATAGAAAAAAACCCCAAGTCCTCCCTGTTAGGAACATGTTATCACTAGAAATCCTGCTGGTTATTTTTTATTCACCAATGATTTGATTTTCTCTCTTGGAAGAAAATGCCTCCTTTATCATTATTTTTAGCATCATGATTTAACACTTAATTTCACATATGACATCTTTTAAACAGATGTGGAAATCTGAACTTAATTTGGACACACTAAATCACAATTATGTTAAATCTTTCCAGTTAGTTTACATTTGAGGCTAACAGGAATATGCTTACCCAGATTCTAATTTAAAATTTAGATAGAAACTACATCAACTACTTCAAGAAGAAATTAAAATTTTATCACAAGGCACTGGAAAAAATCTTCAGCTGTACATGTAGCACTAAATACATGCTCAAGGTATTATTAGGATTTAGCTCCAAAAGATATATTTGAAACAAATAAGGAAGAAAGGAAGTCGTTATATATTTTGAAAAGTAGAAACTAGAATGAAACGCTATATTTGCAGAAATACAATTATATGTTGAAATGTAATTATATAGAAGGGATGAAATCACAGCTGATGTCAATTTTTACTGGATGTTATATAGAGCAGATACTTGGGCTTGACATGCTAATTGGAGGAAACTTAATCAGGTTTGGTAAACAATAAAGAATTTGCCCTTTAAAGCAAATTTGGAAAAATTCCCCATTGTGATATGAACATTTTATTTTACATAGAATATCAAAATGACACAAGTTTTTGTAAGAGAAATATTTAAAACTCAAGAGAACAAAAAGGAAGGAGTATGCAGAGGAAATGACTTGGAAACAGGCCCATCAAGAACAACAGGAGACAAAGAGCAAATGGATGGAAACAAGGAGAGCAAGCATAAAAATAAAGCAGATGAGATTGAGAGAAACATGCAGATTTATGGAGGCAGTTCAGTTTATTTGGGTTGCTTTCTTTTTCCTTTGCCTCAGACACAATTCATCTTTGAATTGACACACTCCACCTTATCTGTAAAAACCTGGTAGGCACTTCTGGCACTTCTGTTTCATGGTGTGCTGTATACCTGTAATTCATTCTAAGACACAAGATGAATGTATGGGTATTCTTGATGTATTACTACCGTTCCTGCCTTAGTTCAATTTGCTATGGCCAGCTGCTCCCACATATTTAGAGATGTTTTGTAACTCACAGATTTCTGATACAATGTTGGTGTAGAGCTAAGGGAAGTGACTATTGTAAATGTGAATTGCTTCACTCTGAAAATTGTGTATATGTAATGAGAAGGGTTCACTCTGAATTGTGATAAATTAGAATTTTCTGTAAGGTTAGCTTCAAAGTTCAAATTCTGATAACGAGATAAAATCTTGATCTCTGTTCTTACTACTTTGATTTTCTTTGATGAGAAGAGCCATATCCTGTCTTCTTGAGGATTCACCTTATACAAGGGAAATATTTTGAGGGTATATGACAAATACAGTGCTCTGAATCCTGTCTCTCCTGTCTACTTGAGGATTCACCTTATACAAGGGAAATATTTTGAGGGTATATGACAAATACAGTGCTCTGAATGCTGTCTCTCCACAGCCTTACCTCAACCTCTGTCAGTGAATGTATTTTTGTCAAAAAATAACACTTGGCAAAAGCTACCTGACATTGTGTTGTTCTTGGCAAGCGTTACACTACACTGTGGTTTCTCTGTCCGTTCAAGACTTCAGTCATTCCATCGTTTTGGGGTTGAATCAGACATAAGTTCATCCCATTGAATAAAATGAGATATAAATCCTTTCCTAAAGCACTGGTTGGCAACGCGACATAGGAATTACTCCTTTATCTTTCAGCTTATAAGAATCTTAATAATACAAGGTTCAAGGAATAATATGAAATGAGATGTCAAAACCAAGGTATTGGGTAGCTAAGCCCATAACCCTTATGTGCCTTGAAAAGAATTACTATAATTTTTTGGGGCTGAACACAATGAGACGGAGAACTGGGATTTCTGAAACACATCATTATTCATTAAGGGATAGATGGAATCATAAAGACTAAAAAATTACCTGTGTAAAATTGAACTGGGAGAACAATCATTATTGAAGCATTTTCTAATGGTATGTAGGGTGTCATAGTAGACTTTGATAAATTAGAGGTGTTGAGAAGGTGTTTTAAAATGCCCTTTCCAAAACATACGCTGGGGCTTAGGGAGTGCTCCCAGCCTGTACTAGCCTGACGGAGGTGTCCGAGGGGCGCAGCTGCGATGGGAGCTCCCCAGCGCTGGGTGCGCTCCGTGTCCAGGGCAGCCTGCGGCTAACAGGTGATGCGGGCACCGCCTGTGCGCGGCCCGGCCCTGCCGGAGCCCGGTCCGGGCAGTCCCCACGGCCGCCCCGCTCCGAGCCGCTCCGGGGCGCCGGTGCCGGCTCAGCCCCGCGGCGGCAGCGGCCCCGGGGCAGCTCGGAGAGGGAGGTCAGCGAGCCCAAGCGCTCCGTGTCCCGGCAGGGCAGGGGGGAAGGTAAGCCGGCCCAAGCGCTCCGTGTCCCGGCAGGGCAGGGGGGAAGGTAAGCCGGCCCGAGCGCTCCGTGTCCCGGCAGGGAAGGGGTCGCGGCCGCCCCGCGCCGAGCCCGCCCCGCGCCGCGCGGGTGGCGGGGGAGGCGCCGCCGCCGAGGCGGGGCCGCGCTCCCGTTCCCGCTCCCGCTCCCTCTCCGCTCCGCCGCTCCCAGCCCCTCTCCCGCTGCCATCCCGCTCCGCTCCGCCGTGCCCAGCCCCGCTCCCGCTCCGCTCCGGCGCGGCCCCGCTGCGGCGGTGCTGCCGCGCTCTCCCGGCGCGGCTCCGGGCGCCTCCCGGCATGGACGTGAGGCGAGTGGAGAGCATCTCGGCGCAGCTGGAGGAGGCCAGCTCCACAGGCGGTAGGACGCGGGCAGCGCGGGGACGCGAGGCTGCTCCTCTGAGTTAACCTGGGCTCTCGTCCCCTCTCCTCTGGGCAGCAAGCCTGGCAGCTCGGCGTGGGGCGGGGAGGGGGAGCTGCCCGCCCGTGCGAGGGGCGAGCGCGCCCGCGGGCAAATGTGTGCGTGGCTATGGGGGCAGTAAGCAAACGCTTAATGCTTGGGATTCCGGCTGAGAGGCGTTCAGGGGCTTCGCGAATCCCGCCCTAAGCTGCCTGCTCTGACCTAACTGGTACTTTTGCCTTTGCTGAAACCACTTGGGGCTGGGAATGATCCTCCGGGGCACATCCTCTCTAGTTACCAACTTCAGCAGGCAATTTTGGTCAGGCTCCCTTACACCTCCTGCTTTGGTCTCCATTGCACCTCTCTGATGCCTAAGTGGCAGCTATTTGATGGAGACCAGCTTCTTCTGGTAAGCCTTCTTTGGTGCCTTTCTTTCTCTGTACCTCAAATTATGCAGTTACACATTCACCTGAGAAAGGCTACAGGATAACTTGAATTTTAGGGAGGAAAAAACCATGCCTTGCTATCCTCCACAGGGATTTTGACTCCCGGAGTCTTTAGGAGTTTTTTTCCCAGTTATTTAAAAATGAAGCTTCTTGGGTGCAGTGTGTGTAAGTGTTGCCGAGAAAGGTGTTCAGCTCAAGCCATATGGATAAGCAGAGGATAGTTGGACAGCTAATGAAAAACTTTGCGAAACAGGCAGTCAAAACCAGGGAAAACTTATTTTCTTAGAAAAGATGTTTCTTGCTTTGCAGCTAGATTTCTCATGAACTGTGATGCCAGTGTAGAATAGTAGCTTTACCAACAAGTTGTTAGAAAGACTCAGTGCAGTCCCACCATTTGCTTGATTTCTAATGCTTCAGAATGCATCTTCTGCTTCCTTGAAGAGGTTCATAGCCATGTGTTCCCTGCTGGATTGTACCTGGTTTTTCTCTTTCCTTAATATCCTAGCTTTTTTATGTTTTAGAATGTGTAGCCTTTCATGTAAGATACCAGATCATTTGTGTTGGCGATAGGAAACTTTTGTATTTGACTGTGCTATCAGCTCAATTGTAAATCCGTCTTTGCACTTTGCTAAAGTTTTGGGAAAAAATATGTTGTCATTATAATTACCCACTAAGGAACATGGCCACTAAAGTGTTGTTGTGATACTTCTTGCTACTTTTGAGATCCAACCCCCTCAAGTTATAATTTAGGCTTTTCCCTCCACGTACCACTTCAGCCTTCCAGCTCTAGTCTCTCGAGGTCTGAAAGTCAAACTGTTTTTCCATAACACATACATCATCAGAGACAAACGCCGAGCAGGCTCTTGGCTACCTGTGCAACCACCACGCAGGACTCTTCAGCCTAAACAAAACGGAGGTCATGATTTAGGCATAGTGGGTTTGTACAGCTGCTGTTGAGGAATTATTTGGTTTATGGATCATTAATGTAGGTATTGAAGCATAAAGAGAGTTTAAAGGTTAATTTTTTTTTTCTAACAGGTATAGTTTTCAGTAGAAGGAAAGTGTCTATATAAAAATTGGGGCAATATCTGAATCCATGTCATGCAAGTAATAGGAAATACCCAGGTGATGTTTTTATGAAAATTGCCTTCAGTTGAGCTGTATATTAGATGTGTTTTCTCTTTTGGTTCTCTTGATATGCATGCGTAGTAGCTTTTAAAAATTAAAGACAGCTTTAATTCACTTCAAGCTTGTAATGGTGAAAAGAAGTAAGTTACACTTTTGCACTCTTTTAGAGCAAGAAAAATCTGACTGAAACATGACTTACTGTGGGAAAAACATTTCTCAAAAGTAAGTTTTTATGCCAGAAAAAGAATACAGAAAGATAAAAATGACAGAGCTAGAAGGAAATACCTCCTTTCTTTTGGAGAATGACATACATTACTCAACAGATATCTCATCACCAGTGTGATGTGATGTGATGTGATGTGAAGCTAACAAGTGTCTAGCTTCACTCCTTTGGGCTTTCTTCTTATGTGAGACAGCCCATTTATTTTCATCTTCCTACAGTTTTGGCCCTTTTTTGTCTAAACTTTCCTTTACACTTCTCCCTAGCTGTCTCCCTCCAGGCTCTTAAATGTTCAACTCATTTTCAGTGCCATCAGCATTTCTGAATGTACCTGTCTGTTGCATTTTTAACAGGGAAGGTGGATTTTTTCTCATTAATTCTCTTCAAATAGAATCATAGCTTCAAATGTTAGTCATTTTTAAATGGTAATGCCTGCAGTAGAGCTGTTACTGGGATTTGATGTTAATGCACGAGAGTCAGAAAATGAAACCAACAAAAGTGCGACTGTTCCTCAATTTCATTTTTCTAAGTGAAATAAAACCCAAATAATGCACAGGAAGCTTGAATAATGAGAATTATTAATGAAAAAGGCAACATTTTATGCCTTTTAACAGGTAGTGACTGCCTTAAGCTGATCTTCTCCTTACATTTAATTTTGCACCTTGCAGGGCTTCTTCTTATTCAAGGGCATTCAAATTAATGTCAATTGAAGCACCACTGAGAGTTGTTGAAGTATGAGACTGTTTCCTCTGTGGAATACTGAGCCATTGTAAGGATGAACTGTTTCATTCCTCTGCCTCATGAGATTGTCTTTATCAATGTTTTATCTATCAGAAAGCTGCATTTGTGCTAGTGATAGTCAAAACTCATCTGCTGCTGGGTAAAGGCATGCAGTGTCTTAGCAAAATGAGAAGAGCAGAGGGAGATTATCAGTAAAAGTTTGTGTGGTAAGAATGAGTTTAATCATAAAATGTCCTGTGGGTTCAATATGTAGGACAAACTTAAGCTGTTGGGAATACTAATATGGATAAGGCATTATCACAGCAACTGGTTGCTTTCCTTTAGGGTGTGATAAATTCAGAATGGGCATTGTGCTGACCAGTATGACCATGCTTATTCAAAAACCATAAATATTCATGAAAGCCATGGTGTCATTTATGCCAAGTTTTAAAGAGTTTCAGTTATTAGACAAGGCAGTTCATGTTATGAAAAGGGTTGTAATTTCTCCATTGTGGGCAGAAGTACCACAATAGACCAAACAGTATTATTAAGCAGTGTTTATCCAACTTTATGTTTACTTAGAGTTAAATATTCTCTGCCATACCTCTGAGACATCCTTGTGCACTAGTGCTCACTTTTGCTTTTAATGAATGACTTTTCTTGTTGCTTGGGGCATTCTTAGAAGACAAAGGAAATAGTGCTAAAAGGACAAAAATTACATATTGAATAAGCTGAAAATAGAAAGTTAGGAAAATGGATGCTAAGAAAAAGTAAGAAAGTGATAAAAAAATATACTGGGAAACAATTACAGGAAAAAAAGAAGAGGTGGGAGAGGGAAAAGAGGAAACAGATTTTGTATATCACATGTTGAGGTACAAAATCTGTTATGTGTTAGTAGTGGGTATTGGACCGATTTCTTTATATCTCAGCTAGGATTCATCTGACACAATGAAAAGCAGGCAGTGACTTTCCAAGTGATTTGCACCAATATTCATATCAGTGTGATCAGTTGGTTTGTCTGGGAGCTCCATCTGAAGAACATGCTGTCAATCAAGAGTCAGCCTTACTATTTTTACTAATGATCTGTTGTCTCCAGACACTCTTCATCACTGGATTCTTTTAAGATTCTGATGGACAGGGTGCTGGACTATCTTGTCTAGACTGTTCTAGAAGTGCTGCTTCCAAATGCAATGCTTTTTCTGTGAAATCTGCAAATATATAAGGGAAGGAATAAATTAAATGGACTCATGAAATAATAAAGGATGCATATGTCTGAAGGATGTACAAGGAGATGCAGATATTTTCAGTGTAAAATATACATTCTACTCCTGCAGGGTGGAGGAAACAATTGACACTTGAGAGAACTGACTGCAGCATAAGCTTCTGTATGAAATTTGAGTTCTGCCTCCATCTCCAGTTCCTCTGTTCAATGAGTATAAAGAAGTGATTACATGCAAAATTCTGTTACAGAGTCATATTTGACATAAATGCTGAAAATAAAGGCTTTCCTCAATATAAATTTTACATAATGTAAACATCAATTTTTACAAAATATAGCTTTCTTCATGATTATACTGCCTGTCAAGATTACTGCCTATGCTCGGAGAGAAAATATATAAATAACTGAACATCTGGACAAGCTTCAGGTATACTTGGCTTAGAGAATTACTGCTTTCCTGGGGTTATTAGACATTTTGAAATGTATAGAGGCAGATTTGGTACCTAACAGGAAGTGTAGCCATAAAAGAAATAGCTGGTGTGTGTCAAGGAAAGCTTTCACAGTGTATCAGATAAGCACTTAGGACTTTGGGTTGGAGCTGAATATTTGATCTGTGCAGCATTCAGCTGTAATCTATCCCATCTCAGTCTCTCAGTTTGCCATTGTGATTTATTCGGAATCTTTGGCACTTGAAAAAGAAAGTATCTAAAAATACAACGCCTGATTGCTTCACTGTTTCATGGATATGTGTGTTCCTGCCAGGCTGTCCTACTATCATCTCCCCATCCCCCTCCCCAATTCTGCTGGTCCTCTCGTTCTTTCAGGTACCAAAATAGATTGTATTTGAACTCTTCCTTGCCAAACAAATGCTGGCCATTTATTGTCTCCTATGAGCTGGGACTATTAGTCCTGTTTGAGATGAGAGAGAAAACATTAGCAAGCAGTTGTGGTCTTTGAAGTCAAGGATCCAAATTTCAGTAGTTGTAGTCGACACAGTCTGAACCAAGTAACTCAGACTTCCTTGTTAACACATACTTCTGGGACTTAAGAAGTGCAGATAGCAAACCTTCATTACTTGGATTACAGTGTGGCAGTGCAGGTGGAGGTGGTTAATGGATGGTTTGTCTCCGTAATGTTTGGCCTGAACTGTAATGTGTGGCTGCATCAAAAGCAAATGGACAACAGTTTGACACAGGCATTTGTTTTTTGATTGTAGCTGTCCTTTCAGAATCCTGGTTTCTCTGGCAAGGGCTTTGCTTTCCATTGCTTTGATGGCTAAGTAGTGTTTGGCCTGGATTTTGTGCTGAGGACACCAGGTAGAATGAGGAAGAGAAGTGAATGTATGTGTTTTGGAGCCTATGGATCTATGGAAAGCATGGAATCCAGTTTTCTGTGATGTTCTCAATTATTGGCTTGTAATTGTGTTACAGGAGTCTTAGGATCATATAGATCATGGTTCAATTTTTTTTTCCCTCATCATTTTCCATTCTCACACACTACAGGAGAGATTGCTTTCTGTTATCACCTTCATGTATGCAGCAGCAGAGGAGGTTGGGCTCTAGAGTTATTTCCATGAATTTGGGAGATCTGTAGACAGCAATAAACTGGCAGCAGTTTAAAATATGTGGTTGGGTTGGAAATATATTGAATCCATTCGCCTCTAAGAATAAACCCAAACACAGAATAAAAGCTGTATATCTGAGCTCATACTGTGTTTTATTTCTGGCAGCCCAGCAGAGACTTAATATGGTATTAACAGGAGCTCTCTGTCAGAGGTCTGAAAATAAATATAGTGTTTCTCTTTTATATTCTTTTTCACCTATAAAGCAAATTTCTTTAGAGGTACACTTTATAGTTGTGATCCTCGGTTTTATGTTTATAATTTACACTGCAGCAACACAAACACTGGTATGAAAGTCACAGATTCTTATGTGTCCATTGGAGATATGAACTAGAGGTGGAAGGCATGATAATAGAGAATTCTAAAATATAGATATTTTGCTCTATGCAGAAAAAAATATGCATTTAAATGTTTGGATTTTATTGTAGGAGATAATATCTTTGTTTGTCTACCAGGTATTTTTCACCAGCTAATGCATAATCCCCAAGCACAGTTAAATGTTTAGCACTACACAGAACATTATACCCATATGCTACAAAGTTGCTAAGTGGTGACAGCATAAAAAGAAGTATTCCAAATCTGAATGTCCTAAGACATAGACTTCAAGGTGGTTGATCTATATCATGCAGTCAGTAAGAAAGGGTTTGCTATTTTATTGACAGGTAAATAGCCCCCCAATTTTACTGAAAATGTTTTCTTGTTCTCACAATTTTCAGTTACCTGTCTCTATCTCCAGATAGATATATTATGAATATTTCTGTTGTTATTAGGCTTTAGTTGAGAAAATATTTTTTTTGGAATCAAACTTTTATTAATAATCCAGGGGGAACATTTAGGATTTATTAGAAAGGTAAACAGTAACCATAAAGTGTGATGATGGGTCTGATTCTTCACGGTGGGAACAACCAGAACAGCATGTTGTCACAGTAAGTCATTTGATTTTTGTGACTATTCCTAAACCTTTTGATACTGGTGGGAATAATTGCAATGAATAAGGATTTTTTAAATTAAATGTAGTTATTTGACTTAGAAATTTCAGTGATATTACAGACTAGGTTATGATAAAAACACATTGAAAAACAAGTTTGTGCCAAAAGATAAACATTATATGAAGAAAAGATCTATCCAAAATATTTGCAGTAAATTGAAAAAGAGAAAAAAGGTTTGATTTAAAAAAAATAATTTAACATGGTTACATGATGCAACTTGAAATAGTGATCTTTTGAAATCACACTATGTAACATCTGTCAGATACAAGCCCTATTGCAACTAAACATTGAGGTTTGGGATTTTATAATATATAGAGATGTCTGTGTACATGGTAAGCACCATAAATTAGCAATCTATAATCACATTTTCAAAATCCCTGCACCAGTACTGCTATAATGGTTTTTTGCTTGTATGTTTTGGTTGGTTTTTTTTTTCCCATAAATGTTGCAGCTCATCGTTTCAAAGAACACTCAAGAAAGATTGACCCTTTTTGAGATTGTTTTAGAATGTGCCAAAGCATGTTACACCAACAGCTCCTTGGCATTTTGCAGCAGGAGGCGCTCCCTCCCTGTCCAGGCACTGCGAGGGGTCAGGGCAAGCCCCTGCACACACTCAGACAGACACACAGACAGACAGACACACAGAGTTAACACCATGGCTGGCAGGAGCATCCCTGTCTGTGCCTGTGCTTTCCCTGGGCTGTGGGGAGAATGAAAAGTGCACTGTGGGATTACAGTCCCCACCTGAGAGGTTAAAAGAAAGGCGAGGACAAAGACCAAGAAATGCCTTTTATGTGTGTGGCTTTAGTGGTTTCTGAGAAAGTGGACTTGGGGGTCTGCTGTTCTGTTACCTTTAGAGATAACTGAATCCTGTTTTAAGGGATTCTGTCTTAAAAAAAGTAGGAGAAAAGTCCTGAAGAATAGTCCATTGAAGCAACATAACAGATGTATGTCAGAGATATGCAACCATAGATTCTTGTTTTGCCTCATTGTGTGCTGGTAGCAGTATGATAGGTGTTTCCTCTGATCACCATAGGTCTTGAGTTTTGACAATGTAGCTGGTTTTAACCCAGGCTACCCAGATGTCCTTAATCATTCTGACTGTTATATTCCAGTGCTCAGTAAGTGAATTGTATACTGCATATCTTCTGATTCAATCTTTCTATTCTGTGCATTATTTTCCATGTTGATTTACAGACATTTGAGTTTATTGTAAAGTATCACCTGTTGTAATGCTGTCTGTAAAGAAAGATAAATCTAGGCTGTTTGTTTGAGATATTGTGTGGTGGCAGCATCCACCTGCTGGTAACTGAAACAAATATACATTAAAATTTGTTGTTATTTTTAAAAAGGTGCTGTAATTGACATGCACACACTTAGGTGCTGCCCTGATTTCTGCACAGCCAGTCTACCAAATCTGAGATGAATAAGAAAAAGAAAAATAAACAAAGTAGGTATGCAAGTTGTGAGGATGTGCAGTATGATTAAAATACAGAGAATTTCATGGTATTGTTTCAGTAACTACGTGTACTTTATATACTGCATTGTTCATTGATCTTTGTGGTGGTGTTGAAGTGGGGTTTCCTGGTTTCTTTTTTTTTTTTCAATATGCCACATTGTGCATTATCTACTCAGCCTACCTTCCAGAACTGGGTAAATGATAGAAGTACCTCTGTGTCTAGGCGCTATCTACTCACTTCTTCATTGTTTGCTTCAAAGATGTTGCTTCCAGCCTTCTCTGCCTGGTAGATGGGAAAGAGGAGGTCAAAGAGCAGGATGGGTTTGGTAGACAGGTGATGGTGTTGCCCTTTCTGCCTTCTTTTACATGATGACTACAAACCTCTTTGCAGGAGATTGACACCTCCAACTCTCTCAAGCAATGGCTCCTGCTTCTGTCTGTCACTTGGAAGCACACGTGAATCCCTCAGCTCAATGGGCACTTTCTGACCTTTTTTGCATAATCTTTTTCCTCAGAGGGATGTTATTTTTAGGTTACATGCTTTTTTCTTGGTTGGTTGATTGTCAGTCAAAGGAGAGGAGAGTAGGTGATGCATCCAGTGGAACTGGTGGTCTCTAATGCATGTTTTATAAAACAGAATTCTGATCGACTGGAGGAAAAATAGCACATGGAGGTTTAAGTGAGGAGGAAACAGACATGACTGGTATAGGGACATAGTTCTTTACATTGCACACCTGCTGTCAAGTTTCTCCCAGTACCTTAAATCTTTACTAAAAATATGAACTAGTAGGACTTAAAATTAGACAGACTTACACACTTTGTTTATTGATTAACTTGCAGAGTTGAACAATATTTAGACATTATTTTGACTCATAAAAATACTTTGGTCAGTTACACCTTTTGTTTGCATTCAGCTACTTTTCTCATACTAAATTAGAATAAAGCAACTCCCTGTTTCAATATAGACTTATAAAGTTCTCTTCCTGTATATAAAGGCCTTGAGCCACCCCAGACTTGAGAATCAGTATGTTTTCATGTTCTTGAAAATATGGGAGGTGTTCAGCTAAAATCCCATGTTGTGCTAAAAAAATCAAACCTCTACTCTTAAATTAGCTTGTTTTACTTTGCCAGAGTTCAAAAATGACTGTTTATACTTATAAATGCAAAAGTAGGAATATTTTGACCTGTTTAGATAGTAAAACCACCTAAAAAGTGTCAGTAAATTCCTAATGTCTTATTAAGCAGTGTTTTATCAGCAGTTGCTTTAATCAACAGCACTTAAATTGCTGCTAGGCTGACAATCTGTTAGGACTTTTTCAATTGAACAATTTAGAAGAAAGTAGGCTTTTTTTGGTGTATTTTTCTTTTCCTTTAAAGAACCCAAAGCATTAATAATGTGTTTTCATGTAAGCCTTTTTACAAAGAATATGTACAGAAATGCTGTCACTTAAATGACTAATTCCTCCCAAGAAAATGTTGATGGCATTATCAAACCAGCCCTTGGTAGGCAGCAGCTCACAGTGCTGACTGTGGGGATGGCATACTTTCCATTCTGCAGGTGTAGTGTCAGAATAAAGGAGTATGCAATAGTCAACACACACAGTTCATTAGGTAGTTTCTTGTTGCAATAACACAGAATGTTTTGTGTTCCAAGAAGGATGTGTATTGATTAAATGCACCTTGCACTCAAACAATTAATGTAGATCTTCTGGATCTATCAGTGCCTGTTTCATTCTGATTGAAAGCCTGATCTTGCAGCAGCTGCAGTTCATTGTAACTGAGGATCATCCTGTTATACTTAAGAAAGGCATTTACTCATAACTGTTTGAACAGTTGACTTTAGTTCTTCAGATTCTGAAACTTTTTACAGAGAAGGGAAGACACAAAGCTTTTGTCTCTTCCTGCATAGTCATAATTTCATAAGCCGGAACTGGGGCTGTAGGGGATACCCAGCTATATTGACAATACACCCTGTAATGCTAATACGATCTTACCATGCTAATATAATGAAAAAGAATACGAGAATGTGAGAAGAATATAGAGATATCAAAACACAACCTGTTTACTTATGCAAAGTAATGAAGAGCATTTCTAATCCAAATCACCAAATCTGCAACTTTTAAAAGTCAGTTAAATATTTGCTTTCTGGCCAACAAAACTTCCTCAAGGAATGCTGAGATTTTTGTGTAATATCTTCATTTGAGAAACTTTCATTATAAGAAAAAAATCCTACTGCAGACAGAGTTGTGACTTTTCTGGCTGAGGACAAGAGAAATAGAGGTATACTCAGTCAAGTTTACGTGTTTGTGTTTGTGTCTGAATGCTAGGCAGACAGTGACTAACCAGGCTGACTGCATACAATTGTGTGTAATCCATACAGCCTGCTCAAGGCTAAAGCCTGATACAAAATCCAGCTCAAAAATTCTATTACATTGGATTTCATTTGTAATTTTGAGATAAAAGCGATAAAAACCCATGGAATTACAGAAAAATGTTTTTGAAGAGAAGGTGAGAAGTCTTCCTGTTTCTCCTGATTACCCAAGGCAGGATCAAATATTCATATTCTGGTTCAGATGGCTTTTTGCTCAGTATACTTAAAATTCACCAGTACTGGGTGCTTTATGACATTGCTGGTTAATCTATTCAAGAATTTATCTTTCCTGATACAAACTGTTTCCTAGTCCTAAAGTGAATCTTCTTACATTTAAAGCCTGGTACCCAAAATGGATGAAATACATAGCTAAGATTTTATAGTACTGAATAAGACAAAAAATGCATTTGGTATGTCTTAGATTTTTGTCTTGTTTATAGTTTTAAGTCTGAACTGCTGTCCCTTCCACAGCAGCCTTCCACGTGTCCTCAGCCTGTGATTTAACATGTTCAGCAGCGGCAGACTTCCCAGGCAACTTCCCAGTTGTCACCTAAATGGTTTTTCTCCATTCTGTTTCAACAAGATAGATAATTTCTCTGGAATTTTACTTGACAGGTTCTAAATTATCCTTTACAAATGATAACTGTTTTTGAGTGTTGGTTTTTATCTTCTAACTTTCACACTTGTTGGAAGCTTACTGACTGCAGTGCTTGAAATTGGAAAATCAAAAGTAGGGTAAATATTTCAACTTATCTGCCTATCACAAATGAGAGATTTCAGCTTGCCCCTGTTGATGGTAGCTTTTCTCATCCTGCAAGAGCTCTGTAGGTTACTGCTTCCATGGAGATGAGATCAGCTGCTCCCAGTTTGTGTTGGGAATAAGTTGTGCCCTTGCAGTGCACAACTCTTTGTATTAATCGGTTCTCGAGAATTTGGGACGAGGTAGGAATCATTGTCTTGCAAGAAATAACAACCATCAACTTTTCCTCATCTCTATGGGAAGCTTGATGGAGGGCTGTGTGGATTCTCAAGGGCCTCCAGAGCTCTTTTATGATCTGAACAGATTTTCCAAATAAATAAAGAAGCACAGCTTAACTTGCACTGCTTTCCAGCTATTTATTGCATTTGGATCTTCAGAAAGAAAACTTTGTCAGTGACCCTTTTATGAACTTTATCTTTTCTAAGAATATTTTATCTCTTGAACATTTGATATGTAGCATGAACTTAGTTCTCTCTTCCATAAATAAAAACTGAAGACAGTTACTTTAAACAATTTTTTAACATGAAAAGTCAATGTCACAGGCAATAGCGAAGCTTTTGAAGTTTCAAGCATTTCTTATTCAGATTATTTTTATCAGTGCTGTACCATCTCACACTTGATAAGATGTGCCTCCGCTTTTATGAGTGTCTTTACTAAATGCTATTATAATGATAAAACAGGGTGTGCTCATTCCTCTCTCATTTTTCAAGGCTGATGTATCTAGGAGGCTTTAATCAAGAATATGTAATATATTTTAACTTTTATACCAGCTTAAGCTTTTCTAGCTATGATTTTTGTTGTGCATACTCCAAAAGTATTTAACTTTTGTCCACTGCCTGATTAAAACCACCATTAGAATGGCACTTGCATACCAATGACCGTAGAGAATTTATTATCTGTCTTTCCCAAATTCATTTTTATAGTCTGATAGTTTAGGGATATGGTTCTTTAAGATTGTAGCTCTGGGAGAGTTCTGTGATAGCTGGTCTGTGGATGTTAATAAATTAAACTGTGTTTGACTTCAGTTGTGAGATGTGATAAAGCTGTTTTAATGAGCCCAGGCAGAGGCTTTTATCAGGCAGTCCTCTGGAGGCAGGGAGCTGTTGCTCTGGCTTTAGAGCAGTCAGCATTCCTTGCTTTGGCTTTGCTGGGAAAATGTTACACTTGATTTTTATATGAATATATAACATCATCTTCTCTGTATACTTTGGGAACTTCACAGTATTCTGATTGACAGTTACTTTGTTAACATCCATCACAACTAATCTATTTTATACATTGTGTTTCTTTGTCTTCACATCTTTTATTCTCCCTCTGAATTTTATGATAAGTGTTCTACAAGTATATCATTCTAGCACTGCCCTTTTCCTTCAGAACAATTTTGTTAGACAGTTGACCTTAGCTGGAAATAAAGCGTGTAGTGAGTTCTATTTGTTGTGTCTGTTTCTGGGTAGCTTTTTATTAGTCTATTCATAAGTCTTTTATGAAACTATTAAGCCAGTAATAACGTACCTTTGATAGTACTGTGATGGAGAGAACTACATTATTCTTGGATGATAGGATCACACTGCTTTTGACCAGAATTGTCACCATCTTAAATTACTGGACACTTTCTGAAGTCTTGAAGAATAATTTGTAAGTGATAGAGAAACGAAATTGAGAAGTCTTGTGGGAAAAATCATTACTTTGTCAGTCTAGGCATTTGGGCTATGCCTACATATGGGAAGCTGGGTGATGGAGTAATAATAAGTAAGAATTTTTACAGAGTTCTGTGAGTGACTGAGACATGGACTCAGACTGGCAGGGAATCTGAATCGTTTATTCAAAAGAAACGAGCTGGTTTTATACACTTTTCAAGGCACAGTATTCCCTTACATGGTAATTCTCACTATGTGACCTGTCCCGTGTTGCCACGTCATCAACACGGGATCTGAATGTCCTTCTGTGGGATGATCACACACTGTTCACACTGTCAGCTTCCAGCAGGCTCCTCTCCACAGGATCTGCCACGTGGCACCTCCTGCACCCAGGGCCAGGTGGAGACAAGCTCCCCTGTGCCCACTGTGCCCCCTGTGCCCCTCTGAGCTGCCACGTGCTCCTGTGCCCCTGTGCCCCTGTGCCCTCCTGTGCCCCTCTGTGCCACCATGGGCCCCTCTGTGTTGCCCTGTGCCTCTGCAGTCACATCCCACAGCCCACAGCTCAACTCCATCCCATCTCTTCCTACAGAGTTCCACTTCAGACTAAGTCTAGTCTAGTTCAATTGACTAAATGCCTGCTAACATTTGTAGTGCATCAGGCGAGCTCTTAGAATGCATCTTCCGACTTAGTTCCACCTAGAATAATCTGTGTATTCCGAGTGTGTTCCGTGATGGGAACCATTAGGTGACTTGTGAAAGTTTGTTCCTGATCTGGGTGGAAAAACGAGTATGTCCACATGTCCGACAGCACTCTGGGAGCTTTCCCAGATCTGGGAAACTGATTTGGGTGGAAAAATGAATAGGTCCACATGTCAAACAGCACTCTGGGAGCTTTTCCATTCTCTGGGGCCCAGAAGTTCTGTGAGCTTGTTTGAACATTTTTATCTCTTTGGCAAATTCAAATAAAATCCTTTCTATCTTAGGCAATACTTAGGGAATCATGCTAATATTTTAGGGATGTTTTTTTGAGATTAGGCCTACTTATTTTAGAATTTTCTATATTAATATCTCCAAAATCGTGTCTTTTTAGGATCAAATTTTCTGAGAGAGATTTTCTTAACATCTAATCACCATCATCAAGAATCATCATCATTATGCAGAATCTGCTTCTCATTTTCTGATAGAGAATGATTTCTGATAGCCTTTCTGCTATCACTTGCCTGATTGACAATTTGCAATTAATTCATATTGTTTGCATTCAGGCTGCTTCTTTAGTTGTGACTGGAACAGCACATGTGCAGAACATATTACAGACCTGCCATCAGTGAGATGCCTCCTTCAAGAGGCAAATGTATAACTGTTTCAAAAATAAACATTATAGAGTTTAACAGCAGAATACATGTGTGCTAGAGTTTCAGTGCTGGACTTGGTCAATGCACCATCTTACATTGGCTGTTTGCAGACTGTTCTGCAAGTGGACACAACACACCCTGGTAACTTGCTGTAATTTCCGTGCTTCAGGATGCTGTTGCTTGTCCAGAGAGAATATGAAAGTTCAGTAAAAACTGAGAAAGAAAATTAAGTCAATACTACTGCAAAGAGTATAACCCTGCATGAAGCTTGGCTGTTTTTATAAATGACATTAGTTTGTTGTGGCACTAGAGTTGGAACTTTAAGAATAGTGGGCCAAAGTACAGTTTGTTGAATGTTTCAAGACTGTTTTCAAGTATTTTTAGAGTTTGAACATATGCATTGGGTAGGATTTCCTTGAACACCCTGGCTTTGAAATCTAGTATTAGATTAGATTGTTTGCTATAGAAATAGCCACACAGCCAAATTAACCTAATTTTATGTTTGTCAAATTTTTATGCTGAACAACTACACCTCACTATTTCTTTCTATGTTAAAGAATCAAATTTATATTCAGAGTGATTATACTTCTTTAAAATGTTACTAAATTGCTTCTAAATCAAATTATTTCAAAGATGATGCAACTACCAGATTTATTCTTAGCTCGTGTGAGTACCTTCTCAGCCTACTGCAAAAAATCTTTTGAAATCTCAGATATGTGCAGACTTATCCCCCATATGCAGTTAACTTAGGAAAAAATCACACTGGTTTATTTTTCCCAGAATTTTATAATGGAAAGGCTTTCCATAATGGAAGCTAAAAATAGAAATTATTAATGGTAGTTTCTTGAAGTTTGAAAGTGACTGAAAATTTCTATTCAGCACTGGTGAGGTGACACCAGGAGGGCGTCCTGCGTCCATTTCTGGGCTCACCAGTACAAGGGACACATGGGCACAGTGGAGAGGATCCACCAAAAATCCATCAAGGTGATGAATGGACTGGAGCATCTGTCCTATGAGGAAAGGCCTGGGACTGTCTGGCCTGGAGGAAAGAGGGCTCAGGGAAAATGTCATCAATAAATCAATAAATCAACAGTGAAGGGAGGGAGCAAAGAGGATGAAGCTCTTTTCAGCAGTGCCCAGAGACAAGAACAGAGCCAAGGGACACAAACACAGGGAGTTTCTCTGAAAATGAGGAATGGGGGAGTGACCAAGCACTGGGCACAAATTACCCTTGGAGGTTGTGCAATCTCCCTGCTTGGAGATATTCCAAAGCCATCTTCAGATGGTCCTGAGCAAACCTGCTTTAGGTTGCCGTGCTTGAATAGGGAAGGTGAGACCAGATCACTTCTGAAGGTACCTCCCACCTCAGCTATTATATGATGCTGGGACTGAAATGGACAACGCTTTTTTTTAAAGAGTACATTGATTGTAATAAATTTCTTGGGGTACTTGTGGGATTTTCTTTGTATTTTTCAGTTTTGCTTACATTTCTGTCCACAGTTTTGTGTATAAAAGTTATTTCAGGGATGATTCTCACTGAAGAGACGAGAAAACTGGTTGAATATTTTTCAGCAAATGGCAGGGAAGACTGTAGTTGCATATGAAATAGAAAGAGTGTTTCTACAGTGTAAGATGCACTTAACCAGTAGTTCATGGGTTGGAAATGATGCTCAAAGTTAAGTGATTCAGTTCTCAGAGCAGTGCATAGACACATCCAATCCCCCAGCATGTACTCTACTTTAACATGTAAGCACTCAAACATTGCATATTATTGCAATGATGTATCTGAAACTAATTTTTGAGAATGGATTGTGTGAATTTTCTTTTCTCTTCAGACTCCTGCTAGTTTTGTATGCTTTAAAATAGAATCTGTTCCTTCTGCTATTTCTCTAGAGCATTTCTCTAGACCTGACTGTTCAACCTTGTAGGTCATCTGTTTTTGTGAAGAGTCTTCAGAGATCATTAATAGCTGGAAATTTGAATAATTAGTGTGAAAATGTTGGATCTGTACACATACATACATAGAAGATGAAAAGAATCAAAAATAATTGAATTTGCTGTTTCATTGTGTTGGTATGTATGGTACTTGACAGTGTTTTACATCTATAGTATTCATAAAAGAACTGAGCAGAGGAATAAAAATGCTGGTATGGGGTGAAGTGAAGATACCGAAGACTCCGGTTTTGCAGAATGTTTCCAAACCCAAGTCTTGGATGTGTACTAAGGTGTCATTTTTTCTCAGGGAAAATGTAAACTAGGTTAGGGGTTCTGGAGTTCTTTCATATTTTTCCCTTTAAGTGATTTTGAAAGTTTTTTATGTGTTATAGCCCACAGCAGCAGCATCTAGAAATTACATAATGACCCACTTAAGAAATGCAGTCAGAACAGATGCTGCAAGACTCTGCTTTAACTCACACAGAGAAGATGTCTCCAGTCAGGTCAAAGAATTTTGCAGTTGCTTGTTGAACACAGGGAGTTCCTCAGCAGAACTCAGGTCAATATTAGCCTATTTTGTAAAGAAAAATATTTGGTGATTGTATCATAATATAAACCAGATACTCTTTGTCATTATTTGAAAATACAGGACATTTTCACCTAACCTGAGGTTTTGTCCCTAATGCCAGGTGAGATACTGATATCAAAATTATGGGTTTGTTTCTCTTTCTTTTTCTTTTTTTGTTTTTTAAATGGTGATGGAAAAGTGAAACTTTAGTTCTTAAACTTTATTACTAAAAACAATTGTGTTAATGAAAAACACATTAAAATGTTCATGGCAAAAGCATGAAGTGAAATGTTTGTGCTTTCCAGAGCCCTTCTTTTTAAAAAAGAACGGACTTAGGTAGTACTTGTTCATTCTTTAAATACACTATCAATTTACCCTGCTTTACTAGCATTTGTTACATTTTGCTAAAATTAAGCAAAAAAGCCCCAACATAGAAAAAACCCAGTCTTTAAAAACTTAACAAATAGTTTTACTTTAAAATTTTGATTATCAGATTACATATTGTGTTGAAGGCACACATAGGAAAATTACCCATTAGATTTTACAAACTCGTGGGAGTTCAAAAGGAGTTTAATACTCTGAGATAGTTCTGATGGGCACATTAGCTCTCTAATGGTTCTGAGGCAAGACAGACTTTAATGAATGCCTTCATTCTACATGTCTTGTACAAAAGACTCCAGTGGGACATTTGGTCAAGGCATCTTTCTGTTCTGAAAATATAATCTATTACACCTTGTCAATATTATGCCAGGTATTTTAGTAGAGAGAAGACAGTTCAATCAATAATTTGCTTATTATACTCACCCACATTTTTCAAAGTGAAAAGAAAAATCCTTAATTTTCAGAAACGAAAATTAGAATTTCTATATAATAAAACATGGCTACAGCTGTACCTCAAACAAACAGCCAAATTTACAATAATTAAAACAATGTAAAGAACTTTCAGGAAATACTTCAACTACTATGCTTGAGCTTTTCAGAACATCCCACCTACCTATACTAGATCTGCTAATCTTATACTACCTTTTGCTAAAAATGTTGGACTAAATTGAACATAGTAAGTATCCATTTGGTTTTGATTTGATTTTCTTTTTTAGATACAAGTTGTGCTCAAAATGCTTCCACTTTTTCACAGATTTTTTTTTTTTAACATAAGAACTGCCCAACTACATTATGAATGTTCATACCCTTCCACACTAGGAAAGCAATTGGGATTTAGTGTCCAAACCTCCTACACGTAACAAACTATCAGAAAACAGCTTCTCCTCAAGCTGGCAAGCCCCACATTTTTGGAATGTGCTGTATTTGCAGCAGAGAGCTCTGTGGTGCTGCTTGCTGAAGTCTCAAGGAATGTATAGCCAAGGATGGAGACAGTGGTGTTTGTATTTTGCAGGGAATAATGCCATTTTCTGGGACAGGTGTCATGTTCAAACTCTAATGATTGCCACAAAGTGGTAGAGTGGACTTTTGGAGCTCCTTTGCTATTAACACCTTTATTTGTGATGTAGAGTCATCCATGGGATAGGTAAGTCATAAAATCCAACTGAACTTATGCTGGAAGATAAGAGGTATTAAAGGTATTTTTGATCAGGAGAGAGCCTTGTTCTGCTTTTTCAAGCTCCATGACACAATTACTACTACTGAAGATGGTAATCCATGCTCTAGATTGCAAGAAAAAGGTATTCAGAAGAGCCTGGTTATATTAGTTTGCTACCTTTTACCAAGTTAATGTAAAACCCTTTCAAGACCATGGCTCCTGAATTCACTAAGTATGATGACTGCTAATGATATCTTGGGGCAACCTAGGGATAAATGAAACCTTAATTAAACCTGGTGCTAAGTGCTGTATGTAGGCATCACCTTTAGAAAATAAAATCACTTAGGTTCAGTTATAAAGCTCTGGAATTAGTACACTGACAGTGATTTTAAGGGGAGAATTAGTGAAGTAATTTATTCTTTTCACATTGTTTCTTCTGTCTTGCAATCAAGTTTAGATTTCCAGGTTGGTACATAGATGGTACTGAAAGTCGATAGCATACTTTT